>JAHWLF010000748.1:0-11345 GCA_024679295.1 Phytophthora parvispora
GCCCGAACTGCAGCTCCCGTCCGTTCGTCTGTGCCAGGCCCGACGCCCGAGCCGGAACCCGTGGCGTGGCGAGTGGCCATCGACCCCAAGTCCAAGAAGCCGTACTACTACCACCCGATTACCAGAGAGACGACGTGGAAGAAGCCGGCCGAGCTGGTCGCGGCGGAAACGCGCGAGAAGCGCCAGTTCTTCTCGGTCATGGAGAACAACATTCGGCTCAAGCTACGCGATGGGTACTACACGCGCGACAGTGAGACGTCCAACTCGAGCCACAGCACGCCGGATGCCGTGCACAAGCCCCATGAGATGTCACCGCACGCCTCGTGCCGCTCTTCGGCAAGTACGCTGAGCTGCAGCAGCGCGCGCAGCAGTTTCAACTCGTTCACGAGTGGATCCGCCCGGTCACTGCCTGGATCAGCGCGCCAGCTTATCTTGAGCTCGACGCGCTCGCTGCCCACGACTCCGGAAGGTATGGGTGTGCCGGACTTGAACCCAGGTGAGAACCAACCCCAGCAAGAGCCTGACACTATGGAACGGGAATCGGAGGACGGCAAAAAGCGTCCGTCGTTGTTTAGGACGCTGTCGTCGTACGAGACCCCAGTGGTGACTTCATCTCGTAAAGGAAGTGACGGTATTGATGTGGATGAGGTTGGCCGCAACGCTCCTGCGTGTCTTGCAGTTCCGTCGCCAATCCAGGAGCGCGTGCGTTTGGCCGCATTAGTGCCGCGTGCCTCAGACTTGGAGGCGTATGCCCGTGCCGTGAGAGCCGCCAATGGAAATGGAAGACCGTCATTGCAGGCCCCGTTAATTGGAGTTACTGCTGGCAGAGGCAGCTCAGCTTCCGCCCTTATGAAGACGAAGACTCCTGAAAACAAGGGCGCGGCACCTGCCGACAAGCCGCGTGCGCTGCGACGTCGCTCCAACAGCACCAACTCCATTTATTTGCGTATGGGAACGATGAACGCACCGGACCAAGATGCGACGATCCAGTGTGTGGCTACTGTGTTGCGTGCGCACATGATGGAGGCACTGGAGGACCCAATCCGGTCGGACCCTCGTTTCGATGTTTTTGTGACAGCCCGCGATCGCCAACACCTGGCTTCAATTGCGGACGAGTTGGACGCCGAAGCCTCTTCCTTCGTCGAGGTGGACGACGATGATGTTATCCTGGATGTTGTCCCCACCCTGTCGGAGATTGGCAACTTTATCAAGCACGTTTTTTCCCGTGCTCAGATGGAGTCTGAGTGCATCATTATGAGCCTCGTGTATGTGGAGCGCCTGCTGAAATCGACCAGCGGCATGTTGCAGTTGCGCGGGGAGAACTGGCGTCGCTTGGTGTTCTGCTCGATGGTGATGGCCTCCAAGGTTTGGGACGACCTGAGCATGACTAATGCCGACTTTTCCAAGATTTGGCCCGAGCTATCCCTGAAGCAGATTAACGAGCTGGAGCTCGTGTACCTGAGTGCCGTGGAGTACAACGTTCGCGTGTCGGCTGTGTCTTACGCGAAGTACTATTTCCACCTGCGCTCCATGTGCGCCACGATGGGTTTGCTGGAAGCGTTTGATGAGAGCGCGCCGCTTAATTTGGATGGCGCTCGCAAGATGCAAGTGTTGTCGGAGGAGTACCAGGAGCGCTCAAAGCTGATGCCTGTCCCGCGCCGTCGTAGCGTGACGATTACGAGCACGTCGGCTGCCGAAAGCATGCAAGCTGGTGCCAACGCAGGCCGCTCTGCGGTCGGAGGAGGCAAGTCCAAGCCGACTAAGGCCTCGCCCGCGGCCAGCCTTGAGCAGCTGGTGCACATGCAGGTGCGCGTCGCTGGCGGCAGCTCGCTTGGAATGCACCGCCTGTCGGCAAACAACACGGTGAAGCCCTGAACAAGGCGAATGAACTGTCCAAGCCACCCACATGCGAATCAAGAAAGTGGAACGAAGACGGTGGCGAGGAGAACAGAGGAGGTGATGGTGTGTCTTTTTATTTGATGAGTTAGTGTAGTGATTCGTGCAGTGCCTAGTAGCTGTTGAAGAACTTCTTGGAGGAGGCATCGCATCGTGCGGCGTTGACATCTCGGCGTGAGCTGGCACGCGGGTGATGGAAGCAAAGCAAGCGACCTCAGACGGAGAGAAAGAGAAACATGTGAATGTGATGAGTGACAAAGCTGGATGCTACTGTAAGTACCAGGAAAAACAACCAAACGTTTGGAAGTGTTGTTCGAGTTGTGTGCTGTTGTGCTGTCTTACAAGAGCGAGGAGATGTAGCTGTGCATCCAGTTGAGTACAGCTTGCTGGTTTGCGTCCACAACCAATTGATCGGCACGCTCCCCTTGGACTTGTTCGGCTGCGTTCGTCTTGGTTTTTACTTGAAGCCGCTTCTGAAGTGCCAAGCGGAACTCGGCGTCTTCCAGTACCGAAATTTCCAGCTTGTCTAGCGAACAAACGGGCGATGCAGTTGTAGCGGGTGACGTGTACGGCGGAGGAGGTACTTTAGAATCAAACAGCTCCCCGGTCTGTTCGTCTTCATCGTCGTTTTCGTCGTCGCTCGAAGTGATATCCGATTCAACAGCACTTTTGAGCTGTAGCACCATGCGCTCAAACTCGAGATTTGCCATTGGCGGCAAGGACGTGAGCTCGTGATCCTCTTCCTCGTTTTCGTCGTGGGTCGAATCGCTGGCAACATCCGCGTTTTTGTCTGCACACTCTGGCAATGAAGAATTCAATGTCGTCGGAACCGGAGGAGTCTGCACTGCAAGCTGCTCGGCAGACTCTTGGACATGAGGTGGTGTTTTGAAGTCGGGTAGTTGTTGAACCAAGATGATCGGGTCGTCAAGTGGAGATGCCTTTGTTGTACTAGGCTTTCCGTCTGCGCTTGATTTCTCGGCTTGCCGCTTTCGCTGAAATTCAAGTCGATGCTCGCGTAGTGAAGGTTGGCTGTCACGAACTGCAGGGCCTCGGGTTCTAGGCGCAGGTACGGGAGTTTTTTGCTTTGACTGTTGGCGACGAATACCAATTGGAGCAGGTGGAGGAACTCGCTTACTCGAGTTCGGTGTTTTCCCCTGAATACCTAATACCACCGGCTTCGGATACGCCCGCGCAGTCGGCTTGGGCTTTTTGGCGGCCTCAACGTTCTTAGCGATTGTGGTCGGAGGTGGAGGAGGGAGGTTTTTCACCAACTGCTCTTTCTGGGCAGCCCACTGCACGTCGAATGTGTTAGTATTTTAACAAAATAATCGTAACGAGAATGCTTGACGCACCTTTGCATTGAATGCAGCCACCCGTTCTGCAATTCCACTTGACGGATTACCTTTTGATTGATCTTTGTCATCAGTCTTGAGTGCACCTGATGGTAGTGGAGGGTCTGGAAGTGCTGCAACCGCAGCGGCAGCATTTTCTTTAGCTTTCATTTGGGCTTTCAACTTCGCCTTCACTTGTGCTGCCGCCAACGATTCCTGTCCTTTACTTCTTGCAGGTACGACACGCTTCTTGGGAGCATTGAAGTTGCTAACAGCGGAAATTCTGGCAGGAACTCGATCGCTCTTTTGAATCGGACGGCTCCGTCTTAAAACACCATTAGGGAGTCCTCGAGACTTGCGACTAGCACCTAGCAGAGACCCCACCCTCGCCTTCGGATGAGGGGATAATGGTCTCCTGTTGTTTTGCTGCGCTTGG
Organism: Phytophthora parvispora; assembly: GCA_024679295.1. Classification (NCBI taxonomy): domain Eukaryota; phylum Oomycota; class Peronosporomycetes; order Peronosporales; family Peronosporaceae; genus Phytophthora; species Phytophthora parvispora. The sequence goes on from JAHWLF010000748.1 coordinate 3,664, forward strand.
CGAGGTGATGGTTTGATGGCAGCGTTGAGTGCTGGCGTTCGTACAACTGGCTCTGCGCGGCGTACGTGCTGAGCTAATGGAGCAATCGGCAAAACCTTATCTTCCACTGAAGTCCTCTTGCGAAAGACGTTTTCACCATGGAGCACTGTGTGGTTCAACTCGGAGGCTAGCGCTCGAGCCGACAAGAAGCTCTGGATTCGTGCCAGAACTATAGGTCGTCGGATCAGTTGGTTCACGCTGGGGCGTGCTCGTGGTTCCTTTCGCAGCATCTCATCCACTAACTCCTGCAGCTCCCGCTTGATGCTGTTTAGGCTTCCACATGATGAAAGCTGCGGAGTCGCACCTCGCACAATGTTATCGAACAATTGACGCTGACTTCGCGCTTCAAAAGCGTGCGTGAAAGAGGCCATCTCGAACAAGACGCAACCGAGGCTCCACACATCTGCCTTGGCATTGTAGCGCTTGCCGAGGCAAATTTCAGGCGCCGTGTAGTACGGCGTGCCAATGGAAGTCTGTGCACAAGCCAATGTGTGGCTCAACACTGTAGCAACCCCCAAATCTCCTAGCTTTACGACCCCCGACTTGGTGAGGAAAATGTTGGCAGGCTTTACGTCGCGGTGCAATATTTTACGATCGTGAAGATGCTTGAGCGCTAGACACACTTGAACGAAAAGACCCAAGAGCTCATCAGGCTCGAAGTAGTCCCGGCGTCTGCTACGCCGCTCTAACTCGTGACTTAAATCACCGCCATCCGCGAACTCGGTCACAATGCACAACACCGTCGGCCGTTGTTGGTATCGCCCCAACAAGGCAGCATTAGGTGCTGGTGTTTTAAGCAGGAAGCTTTCTTTGCAACCTATGATGTTAGGATGATCCAATGCCGCAAGCAGTCGAGCTTCTCGTTGCGCGTTGGCCTGGTCGCGAGGGTCCAACACGATTTCCTTGATCACAAACTGCTGCTTGTTGAGTTGATCATTCGAACCTGGATCTGCTGTCTTACGCGTCGCCAAGTACGCACAACCGAAGCTACCCTGACCAATCTTACGGACCTTCACGTACTTCTCCATTGGTGTTCACCTTGAAAATGATTGACCCAAGACTTCGCTCATGAACAGCAAAAATAGAGGATGAAGTTGAATGCAAAGGTCTGCTGCATCGCATGTCGATGAGGGTTATCGCCATGAAACTCCAACTTGTGGTCTTCTGAAGTTGTTTGGAGTGAAGCACGATGGATTCTTCACGCAGCCCACAAGCTTCAAAGTACAATTATGCAGCGGCACAAGTCATGGATCCACCTTCGCCGATGACGATGGCAGGCCGCTTTCCACGTTCACTAACCGCTGAGGACGACGGCAATGGTTTTCTCTTCAAAGGTAACACCGTTTCGGACCCGAAGCGCAGCGGCACTCATGGATTCCAGCGCAAACCACCCCACATCGATATGGCCCGCGAGTACGAAGCTTCTGGCAAAAGCTACAAAGCTGCTCGAGCCACTATCGCAACGTTGAATGAGCGCCATCGCCAGCTTCAGATCGCACAGGAAGAAGCTTTTATCCGAGAGCAAAAAACCCGCAAGTTCACAGCCAACTTCGCCGAAACAAGGCTGGCGACCTGCGGTGTTCCGACGCTCAACACGATGAATGTGCGTATTGAGCGACAGCGCGAACAAGCGAAAGCCAAAATCAACGACACATCGCCGACCAAACAGCAGCCAGTCAACAAAAAACTGCGAGAAGCAGCACATCGCCAACACCTCGAGACACAAATTCGAGCAGCCGTGCGGCGCTCGTACGGATCACTGGAGCTTGATCTGAAATCTCTGGAGCTTGTGCACATTCCACGAGCAGTTTTTACTACACTTCTGATGCAGCTTGCTCGCTCCATCCGAACCGTGAATGTATCGCGGAATGCTCTTCGCGAAATCCCCGAAAGCTTCATTCGTGCTTTTCCAGAAGTCGAGACGCTGGTTTGCAAGGAGAACGCGTTGGCGCGACTGCCATCCCGTGCACTGGGCGAGCTGCGCTACCTTCAGGTGTTGAACGTGTCAGGAAACCAGCTCAATGCCCTCCCCATCGACCTGCCAACTACACTTGAAAGTCTCGATGCCAGTCGCAACCGCTTACATGATATTCAAAACCTGCACGCTCTCACTCGACTTGTCACGCTGGACTTGAGCTACAACCACTTCCAATTGCTGCCCTGCGGTCTGGTGGCACTGAACAAACTGCAAACGCTTACGCTGAGTGGCAATCGCCTTGTGACGCTCGCCACAAGGCCACCTCTTCTGCGAAAACGAGGAGCTGAAGATGATGACACTGCAGCCAATCCACAAGACGAAGAGGACGCAACTGCAGAGCCCACAGAGGAAGAGAATGAAGCTGCTCGCAAGTTGTGGCGCGTTGAAGAAGACCCTGTCACACACGACACGGTATATTACCACTTACAATCGAAGCGTGTGACTCGAACCAAACCCAAATGCTTTCAAGTCCGTATCCCTAAGCTTCAATTCCCTGGAAATCAGGCACAACAGCCGAAGCTGGATAATCGCGCATTGCTGGAGCGGTACCCAGACGGTTGGGAGATCGTCCTGCCAAGCGCATCAGACGTCTCAACTGCATTACAGTTCGTGAATCACTGCACCGGCGAGAATTTCCCCACGCTTCCTCCTGCGCTTGATCGCTGGGATGGAGTAGATCACTTGCACTCACTCTATTTATCTGGTAATGAGCTGTTGGATTTACCGCCTTCATTTGTAAGTTCGTGCAGATTTGTTGATGTCCACACTTCAGAAGCTGACAACGTTTTTGCGTTTTCAGGGAAGGCTAAAGAGGTTGAAGCGACTTGAAGCGGAGAACAACAAACTCCTGGCTCTGCCCGATGTACTCCACGGACTAGAGGCACTCGAGACTGTCAAACTTGGCATGAACGGGCTGGCAACACTGCCTCCATCCATTTCAAAGCTCCCGAATCTCACCGAGTACGCCATCCGAGTATCTGCATTTACTGTCAATATTTCGTTCTTACAAGCGCATCCGACTTCGTTTGTGGTTTCTAGCATAGATGTCAAGCTCAATCGCCTTCGAGAACTGCCTGAAGCCTTAGGAGATCTGAAACAACTCCGAGTGCTCGATGCGAGTGCCAATGCACTGGAAAAACTCCCTCGTTCCTTTCTAGCTTTGCGGAAAATTGTCACGCTACGGCTTGCGGGCAATTCACCACTTCTCAGTGCAGGCTTTGCTGCCGAGACGTTGCGCACCGGGAACCTCGCTGAGGTTCGATGGCAACTGGAACACCAGATCGAGTGCGAAAAGCATGGCGGCTCACGCCCACCAGAGCCAAAAGCTCGGCTCATTGGAGTGGGTGCTGAGTGCTGGAGCACCGACTTACACATCAACCGGGAATTTGCCCGCGCTGTGGAAATCGCTCGAGAGACCCACACACTCTCAATGCACTGGCGCGGCATCGAAGTACCTGAGCTGCCTCGCGTCTTCTTCACAGCAGTACCAGACTTACAAGAACTTCGACTCTCCGGTCAAAACTTCGAGGTGTTACCTGCAGGCTTCGGAACGTTCACGAAATTGCGCTTACTGCAGCTTCGACAGAACAGTATCCGTGTTATTGCACCTGAAGTGTTTGGTTCATCTAATGATGACCAGGACAGCGTTACCAGCGTTGGAATCGGTGGGAGCTTGGAGACTCTGGACTTGCGATACAATCGATTGGAGAGTCTGCCGGGCACATTCACCAACTGTACGAAGCTTCGAATGCTTCGTGCCAGCCACAACATCATCGCGTCACTACCAGAGTCCATGATAGGCCTGGCAAACAGCTTGGTGGACTTGCAGCTTGCTCACAATCAACTAACAAAAGGTCCAGGGGCACTAACTGCGCTCCGTACGGTCGAGCGCCTAGATTTGTCCTTCAATCGGATCGAGACGCTTGATGAGCTGGATTTCTCGCAACTACCGCGGCTTCAAGTCTTGCGTTTAAGTGGTAATCGGCTCACAGAACTGCCAATGTCCCTGGGTGGGGTAGGAACATCAGACGGTGGAAAACCACCACCGATACGTGAACTGTCGTTCGCAGGTAACATGCTCCGAGAATTTCCACCTGCAGTGCTGCTGCTTGGCGCTACACTGCAGCGCATCGAGATGCAAAGCAACCGCCTGGAGCGATTACCCATAAGCTTTGGAGTCTCACTACCAGTCTTGGAAATCGTTGAGAGCGATGGCAATCCGTTCCGATCTCCGCCAGCCGAGATAATGCGCCTCGGAGCTAAAGCCATCCGCTCATATCTACACAAACGCGAACAACGAGTGGAGGAGCTTACAGCACTGCTTAGAGCCCTGGGGCTTGTCTTCGATCGTGAGACTTTTGACAAGCCTATCATGTGCCATTTGCTGCCTCCGGACGTGCCGCTAACGAGTCTGCCGTTCCTGACGTCCAAGCATCTCGTAGCATTCGATCGTGCAGTTGATCGATACGTGAACGGTGCGTTTTATCTTCCACCTCCTCCAGCTGGAGCTGGGCCAGAATTCCGTCGAGGTGCCGATATTTTTCACGAGCTGCTACTTAGCACGCACTTCGAGCTTGCACAACGACACCATCGTACAGTTCTGGAAGAGCTGCTCCAGTTGCTCACACTAATTCGTCAGAAGCGCTGGGCCGACAAGACAGACCTTAGATACGACATGCTGCGGCCTTGGGGACGTCGTGGTGAGCAAATTGGCGTCTACATGGTGCGTGGCGCTCTACTCTTCCCCGAAGAGTATAAAGACGCCGACGATGTCGTTCGGCCTCCACCAAGTCCAGGTAAAGAGCTCCCGAGCATCCTTCGAGTGATTGAGACCAGGACACAACGCGGGTTCCCAGCAGAGCCTTTCATCGAAAACAAACGCACGTTGCGTGATGTCGAGCGAGCGTTGGAGCAGTATGTTGGCGCCTACGGTCCCGTGGGTGTTGCTCACGCAAATGTCCCCATGCGATGTGCTTGTGAAGAACTGCTCCGCTTCGGCAAAATGCACGAACCGTGCGAGCAGCCTGGCTGGACGATGGTTCGAGTGCTCTACACCGATGAAGAAGTTGAACGACGTGAACTTGATGAACGAAGACTTCGCGAGGCACAAGACGCTCTGCTCCCTCAAATCCGCGCCTTCCTCGAGACGCCCGATGGCGAAAAGCGGTTCCAGCGCGAGGTCGGAATCGCGAAAGATGCCTTGCGCGCACATCTTCGAGTCTTGAAGAAGCAGCTTAAGCGCCATCGTGCTAAGTTGAAGCCCCTTGCGAAAGCCCACGCTCGAGAAGAAAAGCTGGAAAAGAAACTTGAACGTGCTGCTGCGAAAGCTGCCAAGTCGAAGAAGCCCGGCGAAGAGATCCCCGCAAAGAAAGTTGAAACTCTTGGCGAGATGAAAGCGCGGATAGCTAAACGCGAGAAGCTGGAATTCGCTGAGACCCGCGTTCGCGAAGACACGGAGGAACTTGAGCGTGGGAAAGCACGACTTGGTCAAGGACACGCAGCCTTCAGAGAGGAGGTGGAGAAGGTCTTGCTTGAAAAAGTTGGCGCCACCGTGCGGCAACATCTTGTACGACAGCAACGGGATAAAGCCATTGTCATGGGCTGGCGCCGTCCTTGGGATGGAATAGACGGGCGTGCCTTCGCGCGCTACCACCAGGAAATTCTTCGACACAAGCAAGGCGGGGTGGATGAAACGGGAGCTGCTGCTGCTCCTGATAGCGGCCCAAAGAGCGTGCTGAAACACGACGAGAAAGATAAAGCTGCCGAAGCACCGAAAGCTGACGACGCGGAGGATGATGACGACGCAGATGACAACGATGCGGTGGCCAGTGACGATAACAGCGAAGTCAGCGACGTGTCCTTCGACGGCTATGAAGACTTGGTCGCCAACATGGCGAGAGGTGCTCCGGGTGCTGGGCAGGATGACGGCGACGTCGATGATGATGATGACGACGAAGAGAGTGCAGCGATCGCTGAAGCCGCTCGGGCCGCTGCCATGGCGGCCTTGGAAGCAGAGGAAGCGGAGAGGGAAGCAGAAGACTTGGACGACATCAGCTTGGATGAAGACGACGACGACGACGACAAACAACATGAGTCCGAAGACAGCGACCTGTGAAATCTACATTAACACAGGGCACAAGACACTGCACATATCGAAGACAGTGAGGACTCAAAAGTCAATCAATCACACAAAACAAGAGGCTGGAAACATCTATTCCGAATACAAGCCTGGGTCAGCAAACCGAATCAACACAAGCAAGACCTTACGAACAACGAAGGGAAGAGGTAAGTCCACGGACACTCGAAGACTGGTTGCCGCTGTTACACCCCCCTCTTCCCACCGACTATCTGGACCACCATATCACCACGATACCTGAGCCGCGAAGCTGAGAGTTGAGAGTTCGACCAGCATGCTTGGACTCGTTCGATGTCCTGCCCAATCCATGCTATTCTCACAAATACAGCGGCTGCTGGCCATGCTGCTGCTGATAGTGCAGGTTGTAACCTCCCCCATTGGTAGCTTGCTGCGCGTGTTCGGCTGCAATTCGATTGGCGTTCCGGACTGACGGCGAGGAGCTTCGCTTCCGCGGGGCACGCATAGAGACACCATCAATTACCGGGTACCGGTCGGCAAATGACGGCGTGCGAGGGGTTTTCAACAGCGTCTGCAACACTGCGTCACGCCGGCCGGGGTTTTCATGGAGATGGCGGAACTTTTTGAATACTTTCATGGCATACCGGGCGTCGATGACCGGGTCGTGGTCCGCCTCCTGAATGTCCTGCCCCAGCAAGTACTTGGCCACGTGCCGCAGCGAGAAATAGCGGTAGCGAACCACACCGTTTGTCAATTGCATGGGCAGCCGGAACAAGTCGGCGACGTCAAACTCCCCCTTGTAGTCCGTCGGCTTCTGCAGCGTGAGCCACTCGAGATCCTTCTTGATAGACTGGCCTACAATTACGCTGTCCACCGGCAGGATGGCCTTCAACCGAACCAGCGCCTCCTCCAGCTCTGGCGCACCTTCCAAGTTACTACCACAGAGCACCAAACGCCCAAAACATTAAGACACAAAGCCATACAATACAAATACCTCGATCGCCATCGCACCTTTCTGTGATTCCCGTAAGCTGTGTGAGATAGCTGACGATCGGCTTCGTAGGCTTGACATACTGATCAAACACCACCTTCTCATCTTCATCCACCACGGCAATCCGCGCTACATCTCGGTCACTGCACGCCACGACCAAGCACCCCGTGAGCCAACCTCCACCTCCCTCAATACATCCACCCAACCAACTAGCCGCCTACTTGGTGCCGTTGCCCGTGGCCACACACTCGACGTCAATTGCGAAAAACTGCCTCATCACCAAGAACCACCAAAAGCATCAGTCACCCCACCGTCAAAATCCCAATTGCACCCAATTGACACGCACCGGGCCTTCAATGTCCCTGGTCAGGACCGGCAGGATCTCGCAGATGACCTCCTTCTTCTGCGGGTTGGCCTGGATCTGCAACTTCCTGCGAGGTGGCGCCCCATTGGGCGCAGTCGTAGTAGCAGTGCTGACATTGGGGTTTTCGTCCCCCGCGGCCTCCACGTCCGTCGGGGGCGCCAGCATCATGGGCGGTGGCAGGCCCGGGTGGTTGTAGAACACGGCGCCGCCGCTGGCC
>JAHWLF010000750.1:0-11333 GCA_024679295.1 Phytophthora parvispora
ATGTATTGTGCTGCTGCTCCTGCACTTATGCCTTCCTACTGCTTCATGATGTCGTCGATGGTCTGGGTCGTGTGCTCCCAGACCACGTTTTTGAGCTCGTCGGTGTGGAATTTGGTCTTGGCCACTTCCTTGGCGTTTTGGTCGAGCAGCTTCCAGCCGCTCGCGTAGTCGTCGTTGAGCAGGGCCGACACCATGAACTTGCCGCACGTCTCGGGCGAGCGAGCGAATAGAGTCGACAGCGCCGTGTAGGGCACACGCAGGTACAGAGGAAGTTGGTTGGGCAGGCCGGTTTTGACGAATCCGGGCGACGCGTGCATGAAGGAGGCCTTGGGGGCGTGCTCCGAAAACGCTTGGGCCATCAGGTCCCTGGTGAACAACGTTAGAAGGAGAGGTTAGCCTCAAATGTGGGCAAACGAATATCAGTATGGAGGCGTACGAGTATTGTGTGGTGACGTCTGCGCAGCGTTTGCCCGAGTAGGTTCGCTTCAGGTCGAGGTCGCTCACATCGACTTCGCCTCCGTGACCAGCACCCAGAACATTGAGCACGCGCACACCGGGGCGGTTCAAGCCTTGGAGCAAGTCGTGAATAAGCATGAACCTGCGCACCAAAGAACGCAAACAATGAGTAACGTGGCGTAGCGTCTTCTCTTCACCACTGCTAGGCCAGCAAACGCATAGCTTACCTGCCGTAGTAGTGCGTCGCCATCTTCACATCCAAGCCTTCAGGCGTCTCCGTTCGGTCGTTCAGCGTCATAATGCCAGGGCTCATGACAAACTCATGACAATCCAATCGAACTGCGTCTTGGAGTGCTTCGTCGTGAACTTCCGCACCTCGTGCATCGATGACACGTCCAGCTTCTCGTGCACAACTTCCACGTTCGGGTTGTCACTCTTGATCGTCTTCAGTAGTTCCTCCGGGTACGATCGCGAGCAAAGGGTCAGCTTGGCCACAATAGGCGCCAGCTCCTTGGCAACTCCAAGGCCGATGCCGGAGGAAGCTCCGACCACGAGCGCGTGCTTGGAAGGAGCCACCATCTCTCGCTTGATGTTCAGCTCGACTTGTTCGTTGCGCTCCGAAGTGAAAAATGAGAGGATCGAAATCTCACCGAGCAGGACGCTCAAAGCCACACACAACGCTGCAATAGCCACGGCCACCCCTCTCATCGCTGCGCGTCGAAAGGCGGAATGAGTGCGTCTGCGTCAATGCACCGCCATAACGCGGAGAGATTACTTGATCCACACAGGCCCGTAATCGGTCGGTCGGTCGGGAGAAACGGCACGGTCTCACATGCTGCGGATGCTGTCGACTCACTCGCCACACCCTGCCCGCAGTCCTCGATGGAAGCGGGGCCCGCGCCCTCGCCGTCGAGAGTGGCCCAACTTCTTCGTGGGGTTCCGGGTCACGTCGCCGGAGCTCGTGGCGAAGGTGGAGGAGCTCCAGTCCGCGATCCGCGACGCTTGTCCCGAGGTCGCGCCCTGCTTGATCGACCCCAGGACGCTGCACGTCACACTCTGCGTGCTGCGGCTCCCCGACGATGCAGGTTCTGCATGTAGATAATAGTTGAAAAGAGCATGCAGTGGGGGGGGGGGGGGCGTGGAATAACGAAGGTTGTGTTCCGTTGATGAAGCGGTTGATCAGGCGTGCCAAGTGCTTCACTCAGAGGCTGCGCGGGCGGCAGCGGAGGAATTCAGTCGTGGCTCGCCTCGGTTCGACTTCACGGACTGGGGCTTCTTTGGGAGAAACGACGTGCTGCATGCCACGCTGGACGTGAAGGCAGCCGATGGACGGCGGTGAGCTGATTTTCGAGAAGGAACAGACATAATAGTTGAGGATCGAGGTGCTGAGTGCTGTTTTTTTTTGGCAGGTTGAGTGCGGTGGCGGAGCGACTCCATGGCGAGTTTGAGCTGTTGGGGTTCACGACCGAGAGGTTTCGCCGTCCGTTTACCCCACACTTGACGGTGTGGAAGACCTCGCGCGACCGGGACCTCATTAAGAGCCTCAACGCTGGTCGAGAGACTGACGAGCCTTCAGTGCAAGATGACGTTTTCCGAGTTGTGACGTCACTCACCGGTGGCACCACGGCGGAGGGGGTGGAAACATTGGGGAGCGAGTGTCCGAGATCAATCGAATTGCTGAACATGAAGGAGAAAGACGAGGACGGTGAGAGCACTTACCTTTGTGATACAAGTAGTGGACAGTTTGAGCGCTTATTCAAAGATGTCGGTGGCTGCAGGTTACTATCGACAAGTAGCCTCGGCGTTCTGGTGCAGCGGCTAACAGCTTGTTCGACTTGAACCGAAAAACACATATCTTCAGATGGTGCTCTAGTGCCTAGCCGTAACCATCAGGCAGAAACCAAAAGAATGGAGTTGACAGTCCCATTTTACCTGAAGCTAAGTCAAGTAAAGCGAAAGTACGGGCGTGCGTGCCTATCAACAGGCTACTGCCGTGAACCTCGAATGGTCATTGGCGACAGGCGACAATGAAACACCTCCGCACAGATCTGCTCACGTTTGGGCCCAAACTGTTTAAAAGCTTCATTCTCCAAGCTAACATGGACCCCCCAGTCACCACTACCAGTCGTCTTTCACTGCTCTCTCCGATCTCCAAAAATGCTGGCATGGGGTCTCCTTCGCGAGCACTACTCATCGGCCTAGAGGAAGAAAATGATCGCGGCAACCCAGGGTACCTCGCCAACGCCACGAATGCAGTCATGTACGGGATCATCAACTCAATTCTTGCCATACCCGGTATTTACGGCTACGCTGTCATCATATTCCGCCACGAAGACTTCATCGACTTCATGCCTGCGCTATCCAAGCTCGTCATATTCTCCTGCTTTGTGCACCAGATAGTGTTTACACTGCTGAGCTCGCTGCTTCGCTGTCGGACAGGTGCAAGATGCCGGACTCATATTCTTAGGTGTCATGGCTACGTCGATCTGTAACTCGCTGGGCGAGGACGTGTCGCCAGCGGCCAAAGTGACAACTTCCATTGTAACGATTGGTCTTGCAACAGCATTGCTGGGCATCTGCCTCGTGATCATGGGACGCCTGAAGCTAGCTGTCTTTGCTTCTTACTTGCCGATGCCCGTGATCGGCGGATACTTGGCTTTCATTGGTATCTTCTGGCTCTACGCGGGATTCGCGTTGTGCACGGGTCTTGTCGTTAATGGTGTTGAGTCCATGGTCAACGTTTTCTACGACGCGCATAACGTTTTGTTGTGTGTACCTGGCTTCTTGGGCGGGATACTTTTTCTTGTTGTATCCCAGCGCTATGACAACTCGTTCATTCTATCCGGCATTATCATAGCCGTACCAGCGGTGTTCTTCATTGTCATGTTGGTGGGCGGAATTACGATGGACAGTGCACGTCAAGGAGGATGGATCGACCCCGCACAGGAACCTGCTACTGTCACGGATCTAGTTCGTCTTGTCGATTTCTCGCAGGTACATTGGGATCAGTTGCCTAAACAGTGGGGGACGTGGCTCGGCATGGTATTCATCGTGGCGATTGGATCTTGCCTGGATGTTGCCGCTATCGAGATTGAAATGGGCAGCAAGCTCGACTTTAACCACGAACTCAAGACTGTCGGCTGGTCCAATGTTGTGAGTGGTCTCTTGGGTGGATACACGGGCTCTTACATTTTCTCACAAACTATTTTCACGTGCCGATCGAAGACAAACTCGCGTGTTGTAGGCATTTGTGTTGCCTTGTCGGAGCTAGCGGTTGTCCTCGCACCCGTTTCCGTCATGAGTTACTTACCCCGTTTTTTTTTCGCGGCCACAGTCATATTCATTGCAGTTGACCTTATGATCGAGTGGCTCGTGCTCACGTACTGGAAGATGTCTTTACGAGACTACGTGGTGCTATGGATGACATTCATTGTCGTTAATGTTGTCTCGCTCGATTTGGGTATGCTCATTGGTTTGGGTATCGCGATCCTTTGTTTTTTGCTGGACTACGTGCGCCTACCCGTTGTGAATCGCAAACAGTATTTGCCGGGTGTGGGGCGCACTGTTGCAGAACATTCGTTTTTGGAACAGAAGCGAAATAGTATCGCGTACTTCGAGCTGGGTGGTCTCCTCTTCTTCGGGTCGTCGGTGCAGATTCTCGACACAATACAGAAGTCTATCTACATTCGCAAAGTGCAATCGAAGGTTGATCAATGCAACAGAAGTAGATTCGTGGACGGACCGATGCCCGGTAACCTGGACCCAATTTTCACACTAGAGGCAAACGAAGAGTTTTGTACGCAATGTCTGGACGGAAGCCCGGCTCTTCAGCCAAATGCGCTCCCAACTGACTTTGTCGTGATGGACTTCAGTGGTGTTGCAGGGATGGATGTCACCGTCGCGCAGTGTATTCTTAATTTTGCAGAAGTACTGCACCAACAACGATATCACAGTGGTATATGCTGCTGCTCTTCCCAAAATCAACAAGTTGCTCCTCCAGAACGAGGTCACTAACGAGGGAAGACTGTTTACGAGTCCAGAATCGGCTCTCGAGTTTTGTGAGAACCAGTTGCTGACTCGTGCAAGCTTCGCTATCAAATCCCCCACTTCATCCTATAGAGAAGCCTGATGGGATGAAGTTTACATGTAGCTAGGGACGATAATTACTTGAATTCTAGTTCCGATGAAAAAACTATGGTCGTCAACACAAATTTCGTGTATGGTTCGTTGTAGCGACTATCATCCGGTAGTAACACAGACTTCGACTCGTGTTGTATGACCCTCATTCCAGAATTGGTGGAAGCATGGTGACCATCAGATTCGTCATCGTTGGCGTGGTGGGAGTAGTGCTTTCCGTCAACATCGACTCGAACAAGTGGGTGGATCACTTGAAGAAGGCAATAGTAGCACAGCATCCATTCATAATGCAGTTTAATTCTGACCAGCTACAGCTCTTTCTGGCGAAGAAGGACAGCAAGTGGCTACTGACGGAAAAGGAGGCGAAGGAGGGCATGCGCGACACCATTGGCTTCGCGTTTATGAATTCAGTGCGACTGAGCCTAGCGAGTTTCCGGTCGTCGGAAGAAAGGCAGGACAAAGAGAGCGAGGCAGCAAACGAGGAAGGCCCGGTGAACGTAGTTGTGGAATTACCCGATCAAGCCCCACAGCCCCAGTCAAGGATCTCCTCGCTTTCTTAGCCTCCCTCCCACTTTCCTCAGGCTAGTGATCAACCCGGGCGGTATCTTTCAGTGCCCTCATGTTTTAGATGACAAAAGCTTGCAATTTCATCTGTGCACGAAGGCGTTGAAACGGATCGGTACAAACTTGTTCCTTCTTACGTTGTCCGAATTGCAAGCACTTTTGGTGATTGTCGTGGGTGCCTATGTCGACATTTTCTTTGGATGCTACAATCCCCGGAAAAGTCGTTGTTCTTGTCGATCAGAGACAGCGGCATCTCGGGGTATTTCAGCCAAGTCATGGTACCGTGTTCCCCAAGTTTCTTATGGATGGAAACACGCAATTTGTGCGGGTGCTTATGGGCATGCCCAACTTCGCGAAATACAAGATGACGCCAAATTGCATCTTCATGAGTCGAGATGATACCGAGGAGTTTTACGAGACCCTGGCGGGCCATCCAGCGTGTTGGCCGATAATCTCCGTCGACTCTGCGAGCAAGACCGCTCTCAAAACAGTGTTGCTAGGTGGACCCGACGAGGTGAAGCTGAGACCCGCGTGGTGGTTCGGCGCTGCTCGCTTTCATTGAAAACAGGAAAGTTGTCGACTCAATCTGCTCCGCTCAGTCCGACCAAGTCGAGCTCAATGCAATCCTACCTTGCATGGGTGGCAAACGGTATTGCACCGCAAGCTCCAGACCTTTGATAGCTACGCTTTGCCTTGAAGTTCAGCGGGCAAAATCCACCGCCGAGCATGAACCCGTTTACAGGTTTTTCTGAGACGCCCGTCCATGGTAATCGAAATACGGGCCCCCATTGGCTGCTGGTGTCGCTTGTCCGTATTTGCCATCTCGCGTCGAAGAAGTCACCCGCAGCGGACTGCACTCTTGCCATGGGCTGCTCGTCGAGTCGAGAGGCCTTCCAGCCCATCCCGGACAGCTACAGCTCCGTCGGTGCGTGGAGCTGCAGACGCGCTGCTTCGCTCCGTTGAGCGCTGGTCCCATAGTAGAGTTCTAACGTTGTGGAATGCATGGAATCGCGCTGTCGTCCGCCGTCGCAGAGGAAGTGCAGCAAGCTCTGCGGTGCGTGCGCTGACCGCTGCAACAATTGGCCTCGGGGTTCTACTGCTTGTATAGAGGCGGTTGGGTCGTCTTGTGCTGACTTTTTCCTTGCGGGTGTCCACTGTTTGTCGCCGTGAATGGTTTGCTTGCTACCGCAGCCAAGTGGGGCTGCAGTCGTCGGACTTGATCATCGCGGTAGGTGCCTCGAGTCGTGGTAGTATGCATGCAGCACAGATCAAGGTTTTCTGACAGTTGATGATTTGTGTGGTGGTGGTGGTGGTGCAGGTGGACTTCACGCAGTCGAATTTGGTACGAGCTCAAGGTACGAAGCAGAGCTGCTGAATGGATGCTGATGGATTGGTTGTGGTGTGCTGCAGTGGAAGGGGAAGGAGACGTTTGAAGGGCGGTCGCTGCACTATGTGGACAAGACAGGCCGCGTGAGCAATCCGTACCAAGTACGTTCTTGGCTCTCAGCTGGGTGCCTTGAAGCCATGAAGTAAGGACTCAAGTTGACCGTGCTGTTTATCCCTGTTGCGTGCATGCAGACGGTCATTTCCGCCATCACCCGCGTGTTTGAGCTATTCGATGATGACGACTCGATCCCAGCCTATGGATATGGTGGCCACCCGCAGCGTGAACTTGCTGAGCGATACTTCCCATTCGTGGAGGGAGGTGGGTGCGAGCTGGACGAGGTTCTCCAGCGCTACTTTGCGATTGCATCCACCATGGAGCTGAACGCATCGGCCAGCTTCGTGCCGGTGATCCACGAGACCATCAAGATGGTAAAGAAGACCCGGCGGTACCACATTCTCATCATCATCTCGAATGGGCATATCGACGATCCCGAAATGACCCGACGAGCAATCGTCGAGGCATCGGAGTACCCAATTTGTAAGTGCGTGGCGATACTTCTGTGGTTTGGTGGTGATGTTGACCTATTTTCTGTGAAATGCTGCGATATTAGCGATCATCATGGTTGGCGTGGGCGATGGACCGTGGAGCATGCTGCGGGAGTTCGACGATCAGCTCCCAGAGCGCCGCTTTGACAACTTCCAGTTCGTAAACTACAACACAATCCCCAGAAGCAGTCTTAACAATCCTGACGGCGGATTCGCGATGCAGGCGCTGATGGAGATTCCAGGTAGGGTGCATGCTTTGCTCCTACATCAAACGAGATCGATCCCTTCGCACTGAAGCTAAATGGTTTCGTTCTGCAGAGCAATACAGTCGTATCCGAGAGCTCGGACTGATCAAGAACTAGCTGTACATCAAGAGCACAGACTGCAAGAAAAAACTGCGGCCACCCCGTTTCACTCTTACTTCGTCCCAATGAATGCACGTTACGCACATGTATGCAGACTTAAGGATTCCAATTTGATCATGTCGTTCGTGTTTGCTTCGTGTTGACGGAATGTGTTCGAGACTGCTGGTGCTGCAGGTAAACGCCGTGGCTAGTCCTACCTGCAGCTACCTAGGCGAGATGGGGCAGCCGTGCGTATGCCGCAGGTTTGCGATGCGATCACCCATCTGCTGCTTTGCTTGGGATCCGATCAGCTGCAGTTTGTGTGTCGTACTCCATCTGCGACACGTGGTATCGGTAGTCGAAGCACCAGTCACGCGTAGCCATCGTCCACATGTTGCCTTTGCTCCTTTGCTGCCTCTTGGTGCCCTTGGGCCAGGGCTGGGCGCAACGACGGCGCCTGCAAAGCCAAGCAGCATCGGCCCGCAGTGCTCCCTCGCGGCTGGGGGGCAATGCTTGAAGTCGCAACTTGCGAGTCGCAATAAGTGCTGCCCAACCTCGCGGCTCCACGCCTTCGCCGATCATGAGCTTTGATGGCATGTTCATGGGATGTCAACGGCAGCATGCAGGGGTGCGACAGCGCAGGAACTCCGTCTTCCGTGTCATGGCAACTCAGGAAGAAGCGAGCTCCAACCACGCGTCCTCGCAATGTAAACGCAGAGCTCCACGCAATCGAGCGCAGCACAAATTGTGCTGCACAATAGACGGGCGACAAGGCTGAGGTTAGCTTCAGCCGCAGCGGTCAGCTCGCGTGCGATAGCCTGGACGGGGCACCAAGAGGTTGTGCGCACGCCTCCTGCTGCTACAGCAGCAGCGCGTCGATGGCTCTCGCTGGACGGTGCCATCGCAAAGTCTCATTCCCGAATTCGCCTCGACCCGAGCACTTCCGTCCCAGCCTCCTTCGCAACCATGGCCACCGCTCCGCGCCAAGTCAACACGTTCGCCGCGTTCGAGAAGTCCGGCGAGCTCAAGCCGTGGCAGTACACGTCGCGCCCGCTAGGTGACGAGGATGTCGAGATCAAGATCTCGCACTGCGGCATCTGCGGCTCGGATGTCCACACGCTCGACAGCGGCTGGGGCCCGACCGTGTACCCCGTCGTCGTCGGCCACGAGATCGTTGGCGAGGTGACCGCTGCCGGTCCCAATGTGACCAACCTGGCTGTGGGCGACCGCGTCGGCGTCGGTGCCCAGGTCTGGTCCTGCCGCAACAAGGACGCGGACAAGCCATGTGTCGACTGCGCTGACAAGGTGGAGTCGTACTGCGACCGCGCCGTGCTGACCTACAACGCCAAGTACGAGGACGGTGCCCTGGCCTACGGCGGCTACGCCGATTACGTGCGCGTGTCGAGCGCTTTCGCCTTCAAGATTCCCGAGAACATCCCGTCGGACGTCGCGGCTCCGCTGCTGTGCGCCGGAGCGACCGTCTTCTCGCCGCTGAAGCACCAGAACGTCAAGGCCGGCGACCGCGTCGGTGTCATCGGCATTGGTGGCCTCGGTCACTTGGCCATCCAGTTCATCCGTGCTCTCGGTGCCGTCCCCGTGGCGTTCTCGCGCTCGGCCAACAAGCGCCAGCAGATCCTCGACCTGGGCGCGGCCGAGTTCTACAACCTGAGCGACCCGGAGGACGCCAAGAAGGCTGAAAACTCGGTGCACACGCTCATCCTGACCGCCGACGCCAAGGGCATGCCCTACAACCAGTACCTGGGCCTGCTGCGCAAGCGCGGCACGCTGGTGATGCTGGGTCTGCCTAACGACGAGATCAAGTTCCTGCCCATGTTCGTGGTGGGCCGCGGCATCCGCGTGGTGGGCAGCCTCATCGGCAGCATCGAGGACATTGAGGACATGCTCAAGCTCGCCTCCGAGAAGAACGTGCGCCCGATCATCCAGAAGCTCCCCATGGCCAAGGTCAACGAGGGCATTACCATCATGCGTGAGGGTCGCGCCCGCTACCGTGTCGTCCTGGAGAACTAAGTAACGCCCTAGTTGATGCAAGGGCCTCGGATCAAGCTGCTCGATAGAACAACTAAAAAAATGCATTGACCTGAAGAGTAGAAGCTCGCGAAGCGTGTTGCGTTTGCCTTCTGATTAGTACAGTTGGAGGCGACTAATCTGCCAGAGATTATGGCCGAGGAAGTTTTCGGAGGGGGGTCAAGTAATCACTGCTCGGCAGTGGTTCGCCTCTCATTCGCGCGATGCCGCGCCAACTCGCAGTTCTCGCAGCCGCCGCGGTAGTTCTAAGTGTACTGTTGGGCGGATTTCCAATCCCCTCATTTTTCCATTCGCTACACCACAGACAAGTCGAACTCGGCATCAAGCGAGAGATGGTGGCCCCTTCCAAGCACGCGCTCGTGGTCGGAGCTTCCTCCGGCATCGGCCTTGGAGTTGCCAAGGAGCTGGCGCCTATTGTGGCCAAGCTGACCCTTTGCTCGCGATCGTACCCGGAGGAACTACTGAAGACGATCAAGAGTGACAACCCGAACGTGGAAGTTGTGCACGAGAAGCTGGACGTGTCATCGATGCACGAGGTGCGGAAGTTCACGACGAAGCACTCCAAGACGCAGTTCGATTGGATTGTCATGAGTCCTGGAATCTTCAGCATGGACGGTCGGATGGAGACACCTGAAGGCTTGGATGTAAAGATGGCGACGCACTACTACGGAAGGTATCATACTTGAAATCGCATACACGGCTGCTAGGAAGCAGCTCACTAAACTTTGGATTGTAAATTGCCTAGGTTTAAGCTGATCCACGACTTGCTGGGAGGGCTAAACCGTCCCGGTGTGCGAGTTTTAAATGTGCTCGGCGGAGGTCAGGGTGGCTATGTTGACGTGGACGATCTCGACCTCAAGCGGACATACTCGCCAAGACGCTGCGCGCAGGCTACGATGCAGTACTCGTACGTTACTGCGCGATTGGAAACCTTTATTGGAAATTTATGCTGCTAATTTTTCGTTCGCACTCGTAATGCCGCAGAGACTTGATGGCACAAGCCTTCTCCGAACGCGCGCCAAACGCCTGCTTCATGCACGCGTCGCCCGGATTCGTTAGCACCGGAGTGGCGAACAATGCGCCGTGGTACGTGCGCCTACCGTTCAAGGGTCTGGCCTCAGTGTTCGCTCGCACGCCCGAGATGTGTGCCAAGCACATGGTGTGGGCTCTGCTCAACGACAACTACGCGGCCGGCTGGAAGCTTCTCGATCGAAACGCCCACGAGGTGGCAAAGACCCAGTACCAGACCGAAGCGCTCAAGGACGCGGTCTGGGAGCACTCGCTCAAGATTATCGACGACGTCCTGCAGCAATAGTGAGGGACGGCTTCTAGCCTTAGCTATGGCGATCGTCTTACAACTTCAACGCACTCTGTGCTGTCTATTTTGGGAGCGTACAAATCTAGGTCACAACTTTTAAATCTAGCCCTGTTAAACCACCTAAACTCTCTCAGTTCTAGTTTAGAACACACCCTGTGTACGCGTACACAAGCGTGCGGAGCTATTCTTCGGTGAGTTAGACACAATCTGTAGCGCTAAAGTTGTTTGTAGATGCTACAACCACCAAAATCCCTATGTTAATAACCTAATGCATGAATGTTTGACCTCAACGAGCAACTCTGGCCAATCTGTACAAACACCACACTGTGCGGGGTTTAAGGGTGGCTGGGGTTCCCTCAAGTTGCAACTTCAGCCACTTGAGCCAATAACATTTCGGCAGTACATTTTGACCAGTGTTTTCATTAAAGCAGTAGACGTGTAGCGGAGCCGTCGTAGCCGCGAGCTCCGTTGACGCACATGATGATGCGAGCGATCTGCGGTCCCGGGACGCGTCCGCGCCTCTCGACGCTGCGCTG
>JAHWLF010000751.1:0-11332 GCA_024679295.1 Phytophthora parvispora
CTTCTCGCGCCGTCGCCGCAGCGCGTGGCAGTTTGTGCTGGCGGCGGCGCTGAGTCTGGCGCTGCTGAGCCTCTTGAAGCAGCAGGGCGACGGACCCCTAAACGCGGCAATGTCGTTCGATGACGAGACTGTTGCCGAGGTGGACGGTGACGCCGACGATGTGGCGTTTCTGTCCACGCTGGAGACCTTCAAGGACCCGTCGGTGGACCCTTGTGTGGACTTCTACCAGTACGCGTGCGGCGGGTGGCTGCAAACCCATGAAATCCCGTCGGACCGTCCAGCCATCGACTCGTCCTTCTACGTCGTCTCGGAGACCAACAAGGACACAATCCAGAGGGTCATCGACGCCAACCCGCCGCAGATCGGCCAGCTGTACCGCTCGTGTCTCAACGACCAGGAGGTGGACCCTTCTGCAGTGGCCTTCGTCGCGCAGCTCATCGAGAACGTCCACAAGGTGAACTCGACGCTCGCGCTGCTCGAGTATGCGGGCGAGTTGGACCAATCTCTGGGCATTAGCTCCTTCTTCAGTCTCTTCGTGGGGGCCGACCCGGAGGACCCTTCTACGAACGTCCTCCAGCTCGCCCAAGGAGGACTTACGCTGCCCTCGAGGGAGTACTACCTGGAGCAGAGCAAGGTGAACGCCTACGCGACGCTCTACGTGGACTACGTGACCAAGCTGTTCTCCGTCGGGGGCCTGGACAACCACAACGTGAGTGCCTACGCCCAGGCCGTGCTGGACACGGAGACGGCGTTCGCCAAGATCTCGCTGCCCAACGCGGCGCTGCGGAACCCGTGGACGACCAGCTCGGCGTATCCGTTCGCGGAGATCGCCACGAGGTACCCGTTCTTGATGGCATATCTCAATGGGATCAACAAGCTGGAGCCGTTCCCGATGCTGCACGCAATCATAGCGACGCCCGATTTCTTCGAGAAGCAGAACGAGTTGTTCAGCGATGAGTCGCTGCTGCCGCAGCTCAAGAACTACTTGAGTTTCCATCTGATCGACTCGTTTGGGGCGGTGCTGGGGGAGTATTTCCGCCGAGCCAGCCACGAATTCCATGGTACGATTCAAGGCGCAGGTGGCCTGCTCCCACGCGACCAGTTCTGCGTGCGGCTTACAACCACGTTCTTGGGCGATGAATTGGGTGAATATTACATGAAGGACGTGTTTGGCCCCGACGCAAAAGCTGCGGCCCTGGCACTCGTGGCGGAGATTGAGGAGTCGCTGAAGGCCTTGTTGACGACCGAGTCGTGGCTCGATAAAGTCACGTATGACGCCGCTGTGGATAAGCTCAACAAGGTCAGGAATTACATTGGAGGGCCAGACGACGTCCCTCCGCTACCGTTCGAGTTGCAAGCCGACGCTTTCTTCAACAACGTGAAAAGCTTGATGCAGCTGAACGCTGGGGCAACTGTTCGTGCTGTTGGTGAACCAGTGGACAAAGATGCCTGGGATATGTTCCCATCCACTGTCAACGCCTACTACGACCCGAGCGCAAACAAAATGGTTTTCCCCGCAGCAATTCTCCAACCTCCGTTTTACAGCGCTGAACACTTCCCAGCGGCAGCAAATTTTGCTCGGATCGGAATGGTTATGGGTCACGAGCTCTCGCACGGATTTGACGACCAAGGACGCAACTTTGACGGAAACGGCGCACTCCGGTCGTGGTGGACTCCGTCCGTTTCTGCAGAATTTGCTGAGAAAGCCCAGTGCTTAGCGGCTCAGTACTCAATATTTCCGGTTGTTTCTAGTGAAGACGGTCATATTCTTGGTACCGTTAATGGCAACCTGACTTTGGGCGAGAACATCGCTGACAATGGCGGTATCCATCTTGCTTACGAGGCCTACCACCTCTGGAAGAGTACTTTTGCGCCTCAGCCGATTGAACCACCTTCTGATGTGTCACCCGAGACACCCTCCCCGCCAGCAGAACCTCCTCAGCCGACCCCCGAACCTGCCGAAACATCTCCAGCGCCAGAACCTATCGAAACGGACCCAGCTCCTGAGCCGACGGAAACGACACCAATCCCCGCGGATGCATCTCTGCCAGACGACCAAACACCAGAGCCGTCTCAACCAAGCCCCAACGCAGATATTCCAGCCGTGAAGCCAGCTACAGTTATCCCAATTCCAAACGAACCAGCCCCTCAGCCGTCGGAAACAGGGCCAGGTGAGCAGATTCCTCAAGTGACGCTGCCTCCACCCGTTCTTCCAGTTCCGGATGCGGTGACACCCGAGCCAGCTCAAACCAGTCCTAGCGGCGAGATTCCAGTCGCCACACCATCGCCACCTCCCGTCGTTCCTGAGCCCCAGCCCACTGATATCGGACCTGGTGAAGTGATCCCCAATGAAACATCGGCCCCTCCCACCCCTCCTGCACCTGAAGCTCAAATGCCAGCTCCGACAGAACCCTCAACGGAGGCACCCGTAGTAACACTGCCCCCACCGGCAACTGAGCCATCCCCTGTGCCAGTACCTGATGTGCCACCACCGACTGTACCTGTTGTGCCAACACCGCCGATTGTGCCTGATGTACCTCGCCCAGCAGCTACTGAGGCGCCACCCGATAAACACAAGCACAAAAAGGAAAAAGAGGAACCTGTGGCGCCTGACGAAAAGGAGCACGGTGAAAAACAAAGGCACGAGAAAGCTGACGACAAGAAGTCTGACAAGTATGAGCCAGAAGAAGATGAGAGCAGAAGCAGCAGCGGTCACAAGCATGGGTCTGACAAGCAAGGTGAAAAGAAAGAGATGGAACCGAAGGAAGATAAATCACACGAGGGCATACATGATCGTGAGAAGCAAGAGGAAGGTGATAAATCGTCGAAACACAAGCACGCTAGCGAGCATGAAAAGGAGAGCGAAGGTAGTGAACATGAGAAACACCACCGAGATTCAATCGGCGATGATGACTCAAAAAGGCACAACAAACACGGCGAGAGTGAATCAGAGAAGCATCGTAAGAAGGAGCACCGTCATGGTGACGAGGACAGCGACCACGACGAGTCTGACACAAAGCATGGTCACGAAAAGACCTCTGGGGTCGATCACGATAGCCACGAACGCAAACACGAGAGCCGAAAAGATCACCATCGCCGCGAAGAGGAGGAGAATGGTAACGGGCGTCATGGAGACAAACATCACGGTCATGGAGAACCTGGTGATCGCAAGGAACAATCCGATCATCACGGCAAACGCAGCTACCGCTGGGACGACGATGATGGAGAACGCGGTCGGCATGACCACCGCAAGCACGAAAGCAAGGATGAGCGCCGTGAAGAAAGGAAAGAGCGGAAGGAGGAGAAAAAAGAAGAGGAAAAGGCTAACCGTCACGAGAAGGGGAAACACCACCATTATTCCGAGGAGGACAATGAGGACGAAGATGAGTCACTCCACCGTGGCCAGCACCATGAGAAAACGAAGCATCTCCATCATGAAGAGGAGGGGCGCGAAGAGCGAGAAGGAGAATGCGGTGACTGCGAGGGGAAGAAACATAAGCGACACCACCACAAACACGAAGAGGAATGGGAACGTGATGGGTGTGGCAAGCACGACGACGACTGTGGTTCGAAGCGTCACAAATGGACCCTGTCCGAGAGTAAGTACCCGTTTTCTGGTGGCGACATGAAAATTCACAGCATGGTCGAGAAGCTGGCTCGTGCGATCGTCCAGCCGAATGACCCAGTGGTGGATGATCGCCTGTTCTTCACAGCTTTTGCCCAGAATTGGTGCGAGAAGCGCACGCCTGGATATGCAGAGTTGCTGCGCACAATTGACCCTCACTCCCCTGGAAAATGGCGTGTGAATGGGCCCCTGATGAACTACGACAAGTTTGCGGAGGCCTTCTCGTGCCCTGTTGGAACGCCCATGAACCCAGAGAAGAAGTGTGTCATCTGGTAGGAGCCCGCAAGTTGGACCAAAGCTGCTTTGGGGAAGGTGACGTAAAAGAATAGCAACACAAAAAGAACACGAGCAAAGGAAGTAGTCACCCGAGGCGCGCTCTAAAAAACCTCTTTATCCATGGATTAGCTGCGTGCAGAAGAGAAGGGAGGTTGGGTTCCTAATAGGGGGACTTTGTAATCCAATCGAAGTGATTTTTGACGAGGTAGATGGTGTATGCCTTCCGAGCTTTCACACGCGAATCCAGCGGAGACAGGCGGAACCAGCTGAAATCGTTGGGGAACTTGAAAATTGTTTTGGGGGCGTGAGCGGGCCTAATCCCCCTTTCGAACCATTGCTCGAACTGTGCATTCTGCAGTTTCGTTGCATATTTCTTCGTCCCTTTAACAAGCGTTGCCTCGTAGAGCATTCGCGCAAGCTTGTCATCACCGTATTGCGCCTGCAGGCTCTTGATCATCACTGCCTCTGGATTCTTCTTGTTGAGTTTGGAGACAAACTTTTTCAAAATCTTGAAGTTAGGGCTGCTTAAAAGCTTGTCACCCACTTCGTCAAGTTTGAGGAGCCTGAAGGCTTCGTTGGGGTTATGGGTGCTTTTCAGCAACTCCGCCACTTGCTTCTGACTCGATGACTTGAGCCTATTAGTGAGACCCTCCAAACCGAGAATGTTCAAGTTGATGCCTCTTTCTTCGTTATTCTCATCCGCGCTGGCACCAGCTCGCAGAAGCCTTTTTACTGGTTCGTCCTTTTGAAATGAACGATCCAACACTGGAACAGCCGTAGCCATCACCATTTCGGAGTCTACCGCAAGCACCCCAGCGGTTACCATTGTCAGAAATGTTGCAACGATTAGGAACACAGCAACGTGGAGACGCATCCTCAGCCTA
Organism: Phytophthora parvispora; assembly: GCA_024679295.1. NCBI lineage: Eukaryota > Oomycota > Peronosporomycetes > Peronosporales > Peronosporaceae > Phytophthora > Phytophthora parvispora. The sequence goes on from JAHWLF010000751.1 coordinate 4,786, forward strand.
TGTGATTTTGAGACTTGGACCGAGCTCTAGAATTGGGGGACGCAAATTGAAAAGTGGGGCCAGGTAGACAAGTTCCGTACTAAGTTTGTCAAATCATACTTTCCTAAACAGAAAGACAGTACGCGGGAATATTTCCGACACCACAAAGCGAATCTGTACGGTTTAACTCATCTCATATGAAGGAGCGATGTACGGTAGTACTCATCCAATCCCGTGTCATGATGTCGCACCATCTGAAGCATTCTGTCCGCGTGTGCTTATCAAACAACTTCAAACGAGTGCACTTATAAGAAAACTCCCTAACAAATGGCACCTATTTTTCTCGCTGAGCTGCAGAAAAAATCATAAAAATAAAACAATGGCGAGCGTTTGTTTGGCGTTGAGCTCCAAGTAGGAGTCCTATATTTGGGAATCAATAGCTCGAGTTGAGTCGTTTGCTAATGGCGGTCGATAGGACGTGCATTGATACCATGGGCTGCTATGCTGTGCGTCCATCGACCTCCGCTGGAGAAAAAATGCTGCTCGGAAAATCGAAGCAAAAGCTTGAAGAACCCGAGACTGGGATTTCAACTTCCTCACACCTCGGTCAGAAGCAGAGGAAGAAAACCAAGCGAAAACCAAAAGAAGACGCTACACTTCAAGTCGCGAGTCTCCTGCAAAGCGAGAGCGATAAACTGAGCGAGCAGCTGCTGATCGCAAGTGAGAAGGGAAACCAACGTGCTGTCTTCCTACTGCTTCATCAAGGAGTTGACAAGGATCGATGCAAGGGTCTGGTAAGAATCAATTCTCGATGAGAGACGGATTGTAGAGGATGCCACAATCCTCACCTTTGTGTGTTTGTATTTCTACAGCTCGGATACTCTCCGATGCATCATGCGGCGGCGAGAGGTCATTTGGAGGTGGTGAAGTTATTGCTCGACTTCGGCTGGATTGTTGACGTTCGCAACGACGCTCTTGAGACCCCTCTCCACCTTGCCTGCTTTAACGGACACGTTCATGCGGCCGAGTTCTTGTTGGACAGCGGCTCAGACATCAACGCCCGGAACGAGGACCAAGAGACTCCTTTATTCTACGCTGCCCGGAAGGCACAATACAGAGCTGCCCGACTGCTGATTCGGAGAGAGTGCGATCTTACGGCTGAGAACCGGTACGGTGATACTGCAGAAGAGGAAGCTACCGATACGAAGACGCAGTCCGAGTTTGCTGCAGGGAACGAAGATTTACGCAGAGCATCAGCAGCTGAGACTCAGCGTGGAGAAACCCACGAGCTCGGCGAACACGTTATACCCCAAAAGCTCCGCGAGCGAGTGTTGTCATTTCTGGATCTAAGAAGTTTGGGTTTCGCGTCGCAAGTGTCGTACCGCTGGCATCGAGCTGCGGACAATCCGTCGTTATGGAAGAAACTGGGGATGTCGCGGTGGGGTTTACTTCTGAATGCGACCATGGGAATGGGGGCAGTGCCTCAGATGTCCATGCTGCGCGCAGCTACCAGTAACTTCTTACGTTTGAACCTGTCTTTAAAGGCATCACGACGTCCTTCCAGCTGTGACCAGGTATTTCTTGGCCGAACGTTGCCACTCATTATCAAGAAGAAAGAACATCGATCTGTGCCAAAGACGTTAGAAATGTGAGAACATTGCACACGCTAAACAATGACCATCGACAAAAAACTTTAGTAACACTTACAGGTAAAATAAAACAAACAATGTCGGCGATGTAACAATGATCATCGACAAAAAAACTTAAGTAACACTTACAATTAAAAAAAACAAACAATGTCGGCGATGTTTCACCGTTACAAGTGCCTCTTCATTCCGCCTCGATGGAGCTGCGAGGAAAAGCCCCTGGAGCTAAAGCGATCCAGGAAGCGGAATTCGCGGTCCTGAGCAGTATCGCGGTGCGCGAACAGCACAAGGCGAAGATTCGTGCATTGCTTTCTGTTATTTACCCACAAGCACGGCCGGACACTCGACCCCAAGAACAGGTTCATGTCCCCACCAAGAGTTTGGTGAAGACAGGCAAGCCGAAGAAAAACAAATTCGACAAAGGCTTTCAGTTTGTAGAGGGCAAGGAGATCCATGTGCTGGGGGATTTGCTCCTGCTCACGCGAGCAGCTTCGGTGGAAGTTGTTGAGAATATTCAAGCCTGGCGTGAAGTTGTTCACGGAGGGGTTCCTCGTCCGTATATCTACGATAACGAAAACTATTTGCTGAGTATGTGCGAAGACCTCGATTTTCTTGACCAGGTTGGGGATTTGGTGGAATGGCTCGGATTCCGTCTCGTTCGTAATCCATTCATTATTAATGACGCGCTAGATGACGTTGTGGGAGTACGTCTCGGTATCAGTGTTCACGATAGTCGCTCGCTCAAGTATTGGAACTCTGCTAGTTGGCAACAAAATAACAAAATTGTTTTACAGCAAATTAGTAGCTCAGCTGTCTCCGAAAACTCCAGGCAAAGTGCTAAAGAACGCTGGCAGAAGTATCCCCCACCTAGACCCCTGGTGGTGCCTCTCGCAAGTGTAGGCCCGGAAGACGATGTCGTCGATGGATCGCGAATTGCTGCTGCACAATTTGTATTGCTGGAAGAGGAGAGCTTTCACGGTCGTTTGAGGGCACTAAAAAGTGCAGAGGAGTATATAGAACGGGGTCCATCAATATTTAAAAGTGGCGATGTCGAGAACAACGTAGCCTCTTCATCCGTTTACGACGCAATTGCGACTGTAAACTCGAAGCTAAAGTACGCCATCTACTTTTTCTAAAGAAATTTAGTGGATAGCGTGACGGGAGATTTTGATGCTAATTGCTTTTTGTCGTGCTTAGGGAGGTCGAGCTCCACTCAGCACTACTTCGCCGAGAGCGTGCGCAGGTAGAGCGGACGCTTCAAGACTTGAACAACCAGGTAAATTGCTCTGATCACACCTGCGCAGCGCGGATTATTTGACTCTGAGTACGTGCAAAAAGGTGAAATGGACAGAGCTATGTCGCGACTGCGACCGTACACAGGATCATCGTGTCTGGTACGGCAGTTGCCACCAACAAATAGCATTCATAGTACTAACTGTGTATGTTCACAGGAATTGTCACGAAAAGTTCCGACGAGAAGTCCTCAAAACTTACGATAAATTGGCTGAAAATTTACAGCATTGCCTCACGGTGTTAAGTGATGGGGACGATCGATTTGGACGTGTAGTGGACACGTACAAAGACCGAATGAACGAGCTGAGACTAGAAAAGGTGTGATCTTTTTTTCTGTAGTACGCACAAGTTGGATTATTGATAGGGTTCGTGATGTTTTTTCGAGCAGGACAAACAACGAGCAGCTAGACATCACATGAAGCAGAAAGAAGAAGCTGCAAGGGGCCAAGTAATTAATAAAGCAGCGCAAAACCGGGTTTCCAAACTCCAAGCAAAGAAAATCAATTCTAAAAAGCATCGAGACACGGTATCAGAAGTTTCGAAGAAATATTCAGAGCCGAGAGGAAGCAGAGCCGATGAAGACATCGCAAAGGACATTCGAAACGACATTCACGTACTAGTGAAAAGAAAGTCTGACAGGAAATTGGCCCCGGAGTTGCCCGAAATCAATGATCGTCGATTAGAGCAGAAACGGCAGAAAGCGGTGTATCAAAAACGCGCTCGCCTTGAACATCAGGCTCTAATCGCTAAAGAAAAAGATATTATGCTGGAGCGCAGACGAGCGGAAAATGTGGCGATGAAATGGGAAGATGCCTTGTCCCGGATAATCGAGCGAGAAACAAAGAGAAAGATACGATTAAGAGCCCGGAAGCAGATGATGGATCGAGTGGCAGCATGTGCTATCTTCAAATGCACGCATGAGATGAACGGAAAACAGTTTTTCATATCTGTATACACTCTGAACGCTCATGGATACGATTTAGAGAGCCTTCGAGTCGTGGCGTACGATCCTAATTCATCCGCTGCATTCAAAATGATAATGACTCTCCGCGAGTTCAATTCACTTGGGTATGGCCGCACTTGCGAGGGGCTGGGAGCGTTTTGTAAGTGGCTCTGTTTGCTGTACGAAAAGCGACGGCGACAATTCCGACTTGTCTGGTCGGGAGGACCCTGTCCACCTCCACTTCGTGTACGTGAAAATGATCAAGCTCTCGTGTGTATTCACAAAGAAGGAATTAAAATGCATCGAGTGGCCTCTGATGGCTACGCTCTCGTGGCGGTATATTTGAGGACGGACAATCGGTCAATTGTTAGATTTGTGGTCGGTGCTTCGCACGGGCACGAGTTTCTTCTTTCGGAGTGTGCTGTTGAAGCCCAAAACTTAATTATTGGTAGTGACTTGGATGCCCAGTGGAAGTCGTCAGGAGGCCCAACAATTGTCTGGAAGCACAACGCAGACACACTCAAAAGCGCAGAATCTGACTCATCAGAGTCTTCGACTAGCGCCATCGGGATACGAGTCTACTCAAGTGAGATAACTGTAAATCGTGAGAGATATTCAGTCCACGTACACGATACAAACGAGAACAATTTTACAGTGGAATTTATTTTGAAGCCTAAGAAGGACAAACATGCGCTTGGGACGAGTCCGTTGCCAGTTCAAAACAGGTTGATTCTACTCAAACGCCAGATAAATCCGTACGACGTCCATCTCTCTTCTTCAAATTTTGCAGATTTACTGTCCTTGACTCGTTTCGAGCTGACCCCATCTCGGAACCTTACATCTAACGATGCTGGAACTGACGAGAGGGACGGCTTTGAGTGGAAGGCTACCGTATCACCCAAATGGGCCGGAAAGCTTGCAAATTATGTCCGTGTATTTCGCCTCGCTAGATATGCAAGTAAAGTTGGCGGTGTATTTTGTTTCATCACTGTCTTTGTCGTTCAGCAGAAGACAGAATTTCGGTCTTATTTACTGCTGGAAGTGACGGCGTTGACATCAACCTTGTCATCTTTGTTTTCGCTCGGTGGAGTGGATATGCGGCAGGCGATTCGAATCCCGCTTTCCGAATACCTTCGCTGCGGTAATGCTTCACAACGATTTACGCTTGGAATTGAGTATGGTCATAGTGCAACTGAAGATGGAGGACAGTGCAGTGCATGCCTAGCGTACACGGCAACTCGTGCAAGACCCTACGATAGTGTTGCCCCCTCCACACCTGACACAGCATTTGAATATTCGTCAAGCTGTTCCACCTGCTCCAAAATTCAATATTGGCGATTGCATGCAGTCAAAGAGCTTATCGTTCAAGCAGCTGCTGCAGCGCCCCAGTCGCTGGAGTTTATTTATCACGCTTACTGTGCGGTGTGTACAAGGCTAGCCCCTCCGCTTGTACTCGTGCTAGGATCTGTATTCTCTGGAGCAACCTTATCGATTCTTCCGGTTCTTGAACATTACTTTTCGTGCTTCGATTGCCACCGTTATGGCCTTTTTAAGTTCGTAGAAGACGACCACGGTCATACCGTCAGTGGGGAAGGCATCCATGTCCGCGACACGTTTCTGCAGACGCTCGCACGGGACCAAGTCGTCGTGCTAGTTAACGCGGACTGTGGCGCAACCGTAGCAAGTGCCAACTTGTTCGTGAATGAGCTGCACTGGTGGCTCTATCCGGATTGCAGCGAACTACCTTGTCACGTCGCGTACATTGTGCCCCGCAACGAGAATGAATTTAAGCACAATCCAGATACGCTCCAACGCGACTACGACCTCGTAGAGGCCTTGCAGGCATTGAATCATGCCGCATGCCAAGTGGCGGAACTTGCCCCAGTGCACCTGGACGACACAGGTGACGAAGCGACCGATCACGCCTCTGCTTTCGACGCTTACCTAGTAGCAGAGGCAGTGCTAGTCGAAGCCACGCGGGTACTTCTGCACCCCGACTACGCATGGCAGAAACCCCGCAAGATTGTCGGAGCCTCCAGCTGGAGCACAGCGTGCAGCTTCCTGCTGGATCCGGTTCAACTGAGTGCAGCCTTGCAGCTCATCGATCCACTTCAACTCAATGCGGCAACCGCAGAAGTGCTGGACGCCTATTTCGCGCACGCCAAGTGGCCCCACGACTACCCAAATGTTCGGCCGTTTTTCTACGGGCTGTTGGCGTTCATGATGCACGTCCAACACGTCCGTCAGATTTTTGCGTTTAGAAGTGGAGCACTGCAGAGCGCATCGGCCCCCAAACACTCCGTCTCCGATGAAGAAAGCCCATCTGGCCACAAAATGCTGGCGAAGAACACCAGCGTCCTGGATTGTTCGCACCAAAGTCACAACCCAAAAGTCCCGGAAAACACGTTGACGCTGTGAAACACAACAAATGAAGATGGAAAACCAGAATTCGAGGACGGGCACAGTCGCTGTACCCATGTCCTGGTTGCTCGACCACCGAAATTCACTTGATCCGACTATGGGCTCCCCTAAGTCCGACCACGTACCCCAATCAATCAACAAATCTCAGAACCGAAAAGCTTCTTGTCCCGGAAGAATGCAGCGCGGTGACGAGGATCAGGCGCGGCTCGAGTGGCAGCGACGCCACACGCAGGCGCTGCGGGACACGGCCGAGTCGCTGCAGATG
>JAHWLF010000752.1:0-10999 GCA_024679295.1 Phytophthora parvispora
GGCATGTATAAATACTGCTGTCGCCGAATAGCACGCTGCTGCGCTGATGGCAGAGCGGAGTAACGAGCGTCGGACGCGGCCTGCCTCGTAATTCGGCTAGCATTTCACCCCACTTGGCCCCAGTCATGCGTGTGATGCCGGCTCTGTCGGTGTCGCTGCCGTCCAGCCGCAGCCGGCGGCGGTCGTCGGTGTCGCGCGTGCCCAGCAAAGTGACAATGCTGCTGCGGCAGCGCGGCCGCGCGAGCTCTTCCGAATTCATTACAGCCGAGAATCACAGCGCGTTCGACCCCAGCTCTCGCTTTATCAGAATGTGCCAGCAGCTCCGACTCGCAGCAATTCTCTTCGAGCTCGCGACCATCCCATTCCTAGCAGCATTTCGCCCTGAGGCTACGCGATCGCAACTTATTGCAGTGTACATGTGTGAGCTATTATTTTGTGCAGATATCTACGTTCAACTCAACACAGGGTACTACGAGAACGGAAACGTATTACGCGACGCCCGAAAAGCAAGGCGAAAGTATCTGTCGTCACCAGCATTCTTGGCAGATCTAGTGGCGCTGGTTCCGCTTTCGGTGGTATTACCCAGTAATACGACTGGATCACGGTCGATATCGTTGTTAGAGATGCACAAACTAATGCGGATGTGGCGCTTACCGGCACTAGCTTCCAATCTTGACGACCTCTACGCAAGGCATTTTGCGTCCCTCAAGCTTACCAAGGTGCTCGGATTTACGCTGCTGCTGACGCATTTCGTGGCTTGCGGCCGCTTTAGCTTTGGCTACGATCACCCAGCTCTGGGCGAGGAAACAAATCACTGGCTGCCTCATGCCCCACACGATGGACACCACACTGCACGAAGACAATATTTAATGTCGCTGTTTTGGGCGTTTGGATTGCTTACGGGAGGATTTGAGGGCGAGCTTCCTCGATATAACGCCGAGTTCGCGTTCACAATTGTTGTCGGGCTCTGTGGATTTACGCTTTTCACGGCACTATGCGCGACTTTTTTCCTGTTGTCCAAATGCGAAGACGGCGACGCCGAGTTGGCCGAGGCGCGTGTGCACCAGTTTCAGCACATTTTGGCCTTCCACCGGGTTCCCATTCAACTGCAGGCACAGGCTGTCGATTACCTTCAACGGTATCACACCCAAGCCGAAGCAAATGACCGAGAAGCTGCACGCCGCCTTTGCCCTTCGATCTCAGTGGATATCCAGGTCGAGCTTCTGGAAGCCACCGTCACCCTTGTACCTGTGTTTGCCGGGTGTGACTCGCTATTTATTCGTGCTGTGACTCGATTACTCGAGCTAATTGCTTTGCCTGCGCGGGTTGCGCTCTTTCGTGCTGGAGATCACGGAGATGCAATGTACATCGTTCACACCGGCGTTCTACATACCGTTGTGGGAGGAGTGAAAGTGCGCGAACTGCGCAAAGGAAGCTTTGTCGGCGAGGTCGCTGTATTCGCTCGACAGCCGCGTACTGCCACGGTCATCACTGCTACTTATTGCACGTTGTATCGACTTTCGCGAGGTGACGCAGACAAACTTCTTGAGGGATATCCACAATACGCAAAAGTGATTAATCATACCGTGGCCGAAATGCTTCACAAAAGCAGCGCCGTGGAATTGATGCCGCTACCCCCTGCCGGTGTATCAGCAGATAACCCTAGTGGAGATCACGAACCAAAACCGAAGTTGGTTCTGTCATTCGTACAGCTTGTACGGATCAAACAACTTCTTCACGCGCGCGCAATAGCAAGACGAGGAAGCAGACGAAAAGTTTTGCAAGAACCTGCACAAACTGACGTCAGCATCCCAGCGCACGATGATGAAGTGAAAGTTGGTTCTCTCCTGCCTCAAAAGCCTACAGATATATCACCAGAATCACCCCATCTTCCGCCATTACCAGTAGCGGCCCGTGTCACTACAGAAAGCTCTAACGCGCCGCGGCGTTCCTTACCGGTTCCACCACATCTCAAGGCTTCGCACTGTGATAGTTTTCACAGTGACAGCGTCCTGTCGTCTCGGAAGCTAACAAGCAATTCGCTCCTCCCCACTTCGAACAAGATATTTCCTGCTATTCCTCAAAACACGGTACGCCTTGGTACCACTACGGCAGATCAATCCCCAGCAGGAATTCGTCGAAATAGCCGGCGGACGTCATTTCTTGCCTCTGGTATGAACAGACTAACTATGTTTCGCGATAACTTGTTTCACGAGAACAAGGTCAAACCGTCTGATGCTATTCAAGGTTACTACGAGCAATTCCCCCATCTCGCGGCGTCCTCAGCTCCACATCACCGCTGGTGGCATCGTTTTCTTATGAATCGGGGTCTGGATGCCGAGTCCAATTGGCGAATGCTGTGGATTGCTGTGGTAGCCGCCGTGACCTGTTACAACTGGGTGATGATTCCGTTGCTACTTTCGTTTGCAGCCTTGGACGATCTGTGGACAAATTGGTTTCTTATCGCACTGAATATTGTGACTGATATCGTGCTCTGGGCAAACGTCTACAGTAGCCTGCACTTGTCCTTCTCTGTAAACTCCGAGAAAATTTTGGAGCCCACCCGGACTGCTGAACGGTACATTTCAAGTGGGCGATTTTTTCTTGACCTATGCTGCTCATGGCCTTATTGGATATTTTTCCCAGCCAAGTTCACTCACCCTGCGCTTCGGCTTCCCAGGTTAATTGGAGGGTACCGATTGCGTGGATATGCTGCCGAAATTGAAGCGTACTTTCGGCTAAATAGCCGGCATAAGCTGATGCTTCTTGGGGTGTTGTTTTTGATGCTGTATCATATCGTCGCCTGTCTGTACTTTAGCACGACGTATCTCGACGGCTTCAGCACAGGGGAAAATCAGTGGCTCCCGTCAGAAGATGTGTATCTTCACCGAATAAATGCTACCCATTTCGAAACGATCTCCGGGACTGTCCTTGCCGCCGATAGCACCCAAGTTCAAGAAATACGTGCTGAGCAGTATTTCCGATCCCTGTATTATGCTGCTAACGTTTTGGCGGCAGTTGGACGAATGGTAGAACCTACCAGCGATACAGAGTATGGCGCCGCGTTGATATTTATGCTGAGTGGGTTTTTCATCACCGCGATTGTCGTGGATCACGTGCAAAAAGGATTTACGGCTTCGGCGCTGGAGCAGAAAGAGTTTTTCGCGGCACGCGCGCGATTTCAGCGCTTCCTCAAGCGCCAGAACGCTCCGCTTTCTATTCATCTTCGGGTGAATTCTTTCTTGGACTTTTGGTGGTCTGCTCATCGCGGTGCTATTATCGACGAGTTGCTCGAGGACCTCCCAGCTGCCATCAAGCGCGATGTTGTTCGCAGCATTTGCACACCAGCGATGGACTCATTAGGAATGCTTTGCAATACTACAGCAACGACAACCAGCCCTGGAAACGACACTATCCCGCCAATACAGGAAACTACAGGACCGACAATCCTTGAGCAACTGGAAGATATTTTCTTAGATAACCTGAAGTTTGTTCTATACGGGCAGGGTGAGATCATTTATCGTCGTGGCGACTACGCGGCTGGGCTTTTCTTCCTGTTGGAAGGCAAAGTGTCGGTTTTGCTAGATGGTGAAGTTCCTCGACACGTCCCGCTTGGTGGCTTTTTTGGAACAGCAGCAATTATGTCAGCTACCTCTCGCGATAGACGTGAGAGTAGACGACGCTCAAGCGTAAGGTCTGCTACCGGTGTGGGGTATGCTGAGCGCGTTACCGCTGTGAGTGGCTGTATTGTCGTGTATATATCACGTGAGCATTTACGAGCGATGCACAGCGTATTACCAGTACTTCCAGAATGCCTGCACAAACTAGAACAGCGGCTACATGATGCGCGCGTTGCGCGGTCAGCGGACTTACGTTCATTCCAGCCGCGAGTCGCACTTGGTTTGAATAACCCAACAATGCGCCGTGCTCTTCGACGCAAGCAACTCACTGGTCTCGTGCAGTTGCTAGCGAAGAACCTGGAGTGGTGGCAGCGAGGCACAGCCGTGGACCCCGACTGGCCGTTTGTGGGCGTATGGGAGGCGACTATGCTAATGGCATCAACTCTTCAAGGAACACTGGTCATGTTTTACATTTGCTTCGGAGTAAACGAAACCGCACATGGACGTGCCTTTGCCGATGGAGTAATGGTCGCGCTCGAGCTATTGTTTATCCTAGACGCATATCTTCACTTGCGGTTGGGCTTTTACGAATATGGTAATAAAGTAATGGATCTCGTGGTGATTCAACGGCGCTACTTGCGGTCGGTCTACTTTGCAATTGATATGGCCGCTCTCGTTCCGCTGTTTATCCTCAACTGGACACTGACAACAACTCGCTTGGAAGTGCTTAACATCAACAAGATGTTAAGGTACTTCAAGGGATCAAGCCAATTTCGTACGCTCGAAACAAAGTACGTGAAGCTCACGACGGAACTCAGACTCCTTAAACTCGTGTACTATTCGTTTCTTGCTTCGCACATGTTTGGGTGTATCTGGTTTGATTTCGCAGCCCACAAGTCTGGAGTTCACATCGTTATGAGCGGAGGCAATGATTGGGCTCCAAGCTTTGGGGCGTCACTGTGGGGCCCATACGAGTCATTGGAGTCCGCCGCACGAGGACTTCAGTATCTAGCGTCAATCTTTTGGTCCTATGGGTTGATGTCCAATTCGAGCCAAGGCGAGCTGCCCAAGACAGTGGGGGAATGCATCTTCAGCGTAGTTGTGATGACGACGGGATTTTTCCTCTTCGCCTACGTCGTTGGTCACATATCTGACCTGATCGAGCTGCAAGACTCCGAGAATCGACACTTCGTGGCAAAGTTGAGCTCATTGCGGCAGCTTCTGCGTCACTTTGACTTGCCACCACGCGTTGAAGAAAAATTCAAGAAGTATTTTTTCTTCAAGCGATTCCATTCCATTACGCAAGAGCATGTGCTTGAGCGTGTACTGCCACCGTCGCTGGTTGTCGACATGCGCATGTTCCAGCTGCAGCCGATGATCGTAAAGGTGGCATTTCTCGTCGGCATGGAGGATTCGGTCACTCGCATGCTTGTGTCGCTTTTCACTCAAGTGCTGTATGTCAAAGATGAATTCATCTGCCACTTCGGAGAAGAAGGAAGTGAAATGTTTTTCATTTACACGGGTGTACTCGACATATACATCCCGCTGCTACCCAACGGAGGTGGCAGTGCTGCAAGCGGTCGTGCTGTTATTTTTCCTTCCGCTCCTTCCGGCGCTCGTGTCAGCCTCAGCGGATTACGCAAAGTAAATGAGATCACTGCTGGAAGTTACTTTGGCGAGGCAGCTTTGTTCACAAATACGCCCCGCAATGCCTACGTGAAAGCCAACACGTCCTGCATCCTCTACAAACTGTCGCGCCATTCACTGGAGTTGGTATTTGTTCGCTACCCCGAATGGCAACAGAAGGTTTTGCGCATCGTCAAAATTCAGCAGCAGCAACAAAGATTGCAGCGTCTAGCCTATGAAGCACAAGCACCTGATGGCGGAGCCTTAAATCGCCGTCGTGGCCTTCGCCGCACTGCTTCACGAATGGACCTAGTCAATGCTCGAGCTGAAAACATTGAGCAGCTCCTTCTCAGTCACCGAAAGGGCCCAAATTCATCCGAGGATGCCCCTCGCCGGCTAAAGACTTGGATAGTTCAACAGTGGCGAAAGCTCCAGGCAACGACGGCGGTTGTACGATGGGTAGTTCCAGCTTTGCGTTCGCTTCAGTTAATAGCGAAACAACTAGCCCATGGAGCTGAAATTCAAAGCCCATTCTACCTTCAGTGGATGCGATTGGTGTCTATCTGCACAGTGTACGTGGCCGTGATGGTGCCGTATCGACTAACGTACGATTCACTGGACCGGTGGAACATGATCCCTGTTTGCTTACGGACTGTTGAAGCACTGTGTGAGGTGGTATTCTGGTTCGACATTTGGTTTCAATTTCATATGCGAACGAACCAAGCAGCTATGGAGCTGTATGAGCAAGACCAACTTGTGGGATACAAACGTGAACGGCTAGCTCTTGACTTGGCAGCTACGTTTCCGTTAGACCACTTCGCAACAACCTTTTCTAGCGGGCCTAGTCGACTATTGCTTTGTAAATGGTTGCGCCTAAATCGCTGCTTGAAAGTTATCAATCTCGTATACTACCGCAATGAAATCACGCGTCGTAGCGTATCATACGAGGTGAATCGTGCGCAAACGCTGTGGCTGTTGTATATATTGGCGATGTTTTGGACTTCGTGTGCGTATTTCGCGTTATCAATATACGATGGCTTTGGCACCGAGTGGCAGAACTGGCTGCCATCATCTGCGCTCGAGTCGGATGATCCATCGCCAGATCTGTTAATGTCGAGACTCTTTCGAGGTTTATCTTTCGCGGTCACGGCGTTTGTGAAGAAGAGCAGAACGTTTGTGCCTGCATCGCAGCTTAATTTTGGTTTCACGATTGTGATATCCTTCATCGGCCAGCTCATCATGGCCCTCATGATCGCTGAAATGGCGAACGTGTTTTTGCTGTACATCGATAATGAAGTGCAGTTTCGCAAGAACCACCTGATCGTAGAACGCTCGCTGGCGCGATGGAAAGTCAGCACAGCTCTGAAGCAGCGCGCCGATAACTTTCTCACGTCGTGGTGGTCCTCTCACGCTGGAGTTGACTATCAGCTTATCTTCGAAGACCTCCCTGCTAGCGTTCGAACCGAGGGTATCATGGTCATTGCCAAGCAACCGCTCAGTTTGTTCATGTACCGTGTCTTTCGTCCGCTGATTCGCGGTGGAATTCATGGCGATGCGGACGCTGAGAGTGGCGATGCTAACAAGGGCGATGGCAAACCTGAGGACAAGGCGGCTGGTGCAGAAGAAGTTGAAAAGCCTGACTACGGTGTCACGTTTCACCTTGCCAACCTCACCTACTCTATCGCCAAATGTCTTCGGTTTGAAGGATATCCTCGAGGAGAAGCTGTCATTGTGGAAGGCAGTGTCTGCAAGGCCATGCATTTTGTGGTTCGCGGGTATCTGTTGTCCAAGAGCGTGTCCAATCCGTTGATGTACCCCGCTAGCCGCTACCGAGGAGGAGACTATTTCGGCGAGATCGGATTACTTGGCCATTCTGTGAGCCTCATGACGGTGACAACGATCCGTGCTTGCGATCTGTTCGTCCTGAAAGGCGATCACCTGCTACAGGTGCTTCAGTCACATCCGTATTTTAATCTCGTGTTGGCAACTGCCCAGCTTGCTGTAAAGCAGAAGAAAACCACGAGCGAGTTTGTTACCGAATGGTTAAGTGGCAACGATGACGAGGAGGACAGCGAGAGCAGTGACAGCAGTGACGATGACAGCGACGATGAAGAGGATGAGGACGAAATGGACGAGACGAACGCAAGTGAAGGCATCATGAGCGAAGACGCGAAGTTGAAGCGTGGTAGTCAACAGCTGAGACGAGCGCTGAGAGGGGCAACCCCAGAAGTGATGGAGGCGTGGGAAGACACATTTGAGCTTTTCATGGAACTGCTGGTTCCGAAGGGGAGCATGGGCAGCGCAGACATCCTCGCCTAGAGTATCGATCTAAGTAAAGTCAGTGAGAATAAAGTCTTGATGGTATTTTACTAAATAGTTTTCAGTCATCCGCCTCCATCATGTCTTCGAGGCGCATTAGGATCTTGGTCAGGTTGTTGAGCTTGGACTCGAGCCGCTGTTCTGTTTCAATAAGCCGCTCCTGGAAACTCTCCTGCATATCGAGTAGCCGAAGCAGCAGCTCGTTGTCCGGCATGATTAAATGTGAAGAGCTGTTGGACCCTGCTAGTTTTGGCTGAGCGAGGCCAGCCACATCGCCACTGGGCCCACTTTGAGGTATTGCATCGATGGGTGCAATTGTGTCGACGATCCTGGAATCAGGAGCAACAGTAGCGCGTGAGGCCGAAGGATGCGACACCATGTTGCCAGAATAGCGGTGCTCAAAGCTGTCCGTGCGAGCTTTGCTTTGCAAAAGCAGTTCTGTCGGTGAAGGCGCGGTGGTGATGGCACCTGATCGATGCCTAGTATGTGTGGACGGGCGGTGGCTGTGATGATGGAGACCAACGCCAGGTACAACTAGTTGATTCATAAAGGCACGGTTTTGCAAAACTTCGAGGTCGTTGCGAAACTTGGCGAGTTCGTCGTCCTCGAGCATGCCGCTGTTGTCCGTGTCGTACACGTTAATTACGTCGTCGATATCGAGATGGATCCCCTCGGTGACAGCATGAAATCGCTCCAGGATGGCCTCGATCTCGTTGCGACATAGCATTCGCTTGCCCTTGAGGAAGTCCACGTTACTTTTCATGGTTTCGTGCATGACGGATTTCATGACTTTCTGGAAATTGGTGCCGATAACCGTGATAGGCAGCGCGAGCACCAGCATGCCCGTGAGAACGGTGCAGCACCCTACCACCTTTCCCATCCAAGTCACCGGCGTCATATCTCCATACCCAACAGTTGACATGGTGACAATACACCACCAGAAGGACGTGGCGATGCCTTGGTACGGGTTTGGATCCACGCAAACACACGCATTGCCAGTCTCTACCGACGCTACCGCGGCGGCTACAGATACGGAATACACCACATCTGTAGTGTTAACGTCTCCAGAAGAATCAACGTCACACTTGCCCATCCATCCGCCTGCACGACAACCATCGTTTGTATACTCAGCGAAGTAGATGGCAGACGAGAAAATAATCATAGCGATCGACATGAGGAAGATCAGCATGGTCAGCGGCTTCAAGCTTATGGAGATGGCCTGTGTGAAAACTTGAATCGCAGACGAATACCGTGACATCTTCAGTACGCGAGCCACACGCGTAAGCCGCACAATACGAATAGCCCCGAAAGAACCTGCTTTGTCGATTGCCAACAGTGATTCCATGTAATAGGGGAAGACTGCTACAAAATCTACCCAGTTGGAATAATCTGACGGGGTGATGAAGAGCACGTATGGATGTTGTCAGTACATGCTTTTACAACGCGTCCAGACTACTAGTACAACGGAGACCAATTACGTACCTCGGAGGAAGATTATTTTACTGGGGCACACGAGAAAACGACCAACGAGCTCAAATGAGAAGACGGCAGCACAAATGCCCTCCAGTACGTTAAGCTCTGGTGTGTAAGGGACGAAGACAGCCTCCGTTTCAGCGACAAAGGCGAAAGTGGACAATATGATGAATCCATATATGCTCAGCGAGAAGTAGTACGCAGGAGTAGACGACTGAGGGTCCTCAAAGAAGACCCAGATCTTTTGCATACAACCCATAGGTTCTTCAGCGTCTTCAATGCTCGAAACTTGCCGCGTTAGTGTTCCTTTTGCGCCTTTGACCACATCGACAGCCGGTAATTGAGGATTGCTGGTTTCCACTGCTGTGACTGCCGTGACCACCTCTGGTGTCGGTGTTACAGACATAGACCGCCGACTGCGTACGCTCCGCTGGCTCCGTTGACTCTCCACAGTTTTCATCCGTGAAAACGACGGGAAATGAGACTGGAGACGGAATATCCTGGAGCTGTGCAGCTCTGATCTGCGTCTGGCTTCGCGTTCGATCACCTTCGAAAGCTTCAGAGCTGTCTCCGAGAGCTCCATGGGGCCTCCAGAATCTCGCATGACGACGCTCTCCAGCCCCGAGCAAATTCGAGCAAATGTCACCAGGCAACAGTAAGCGAAGACGCTGGCGATGGTGACCTGGACCACCTCACGCAAAAACAGCAAGCTGGGCCCCTTTCACAAGAAAAGGCAAACAGGCAGTTAGTCCCTTAAAATATGCCGATGGTTTCGGAGGAGCACCGCGTTAGTATTATTGCGCGCCGAAGTTTGCTATGTCTGGAAGCCTGACTGCTTTCACCCACCGCGTGCTGCAGCCAGCAGTCTATTCATGAACGGAGCAAAATGATCTCAAGCAGCGCAGTCACCCAGAGCTGGTGGCCGGTTCCTCCTTGGGCTCGGTAACTTCTTCTGTCGCTGGCGCCTCGGTTGTGTTGCTGGATTGAGCAGCGATCTCCGCTCGCGCTGCTTTGGCCAACTCCCGCCTTCCAGCACGGTCGGTGCGCTCTGCTTCCTCTTCCTTCTCCTTTTTCCACTCCAAGTAGGGCTTGGCCACGTAGTCGAACGGCAACACTTCCATCGTACGCAGCCACTTCGCGTACGTGCGCGTGCGCTCTTCGTGCTTCATAATATGGTCGAAGATGAAGTCGCGCTTGAATTGCTCCACCGCCGCTGCAACCGCGGGCTCCTTCAGGTCCAGCGGCGGGTGGGACGTTTGAATTGACTCGGCCATCTTCAAGTTGTACACCTCGAAGTGCGCTTGCGCCAAGTACAGGCCCACGCTCGGCGCCTTGGGCAAGTCCATCTTGGTGAGCTGCATGGCGCGCTCGATCGTCGAGGGGTCCGTGACACCAGACACGATTTCCACGGCCGTGCCGATCATCTTGCGGATGTGGTGCAGCAAGAAGCTCTGGCCCACCACGCGCAGGCGCACCCACTCCATATCGTTCTGCACGAACGGGCGGTCAGCCTCAAACGAGATGATGAAGCGATTGGCCTGCGGGTTCGTGGGCTCCATCTTGGACGTGAAGTTGTGGAAGTTGTGCGTGCCCACGTACTCCTTGAGCGTGTTGTTCAGCTTCTCCAGCGTCTCATCGCTCAGACGGAAGGCCTTGTGCGCCTCCAGCGTCGAGCTGTCGATCACCACGTTGTCGTCAAAGCCCTCCTCCGTGTCGCGCAGGTCCGAGGGCCACTGCGAGGCCGTTTCTTCTCCTTTCTGCTCCGTTTTTTCGGCGCTCTTCGCGCCGGCGCCGCGCGCGCGCGTGGCGAAGATGAAGGTGGGCGCCAGGTACTCGTAGGTGCGCTGGTCGCACGTCATCTTGGCGTTGAAGTTCTTGGTGACCGTGACCATGTGCATGACGCGGATGTCCGCGGGCAGCGCGCCGTTCACCTTGGCCACGAAGCCGGCCACGTCGTCGCC
>JAHWLF010000753.1:0-11315 GCA_024679295.1 Phytophthora parvispora
TGAGTGCCAGACACCTCGACGTTGAATTCGACGCCACCAGCCTGGCAAAACTCCGCGTAGTCAGCGTAGGTCTTCCCCGTGTTCGCGTTGACCATCGACGTGATCCCCACGACGTCGTCCAGCGGGATGTAGCCCAGCACCTCGTACGAAAACGTGCAGGTCTCTCCATCAGGCTCCACGCCGAGCGCACACATTCCACCGGGGTACTGGGCACGACAAGCATCCGTCTTACTGCTCCAGCGGCTTTGTGGGCAACTATTGGGGAACGAGAACCAGTAGTTGTGCGGGTACGGCGCAATCGGTTCGTTGTCCTGCAGCGTGCCGCCCACACAGAAGCCCAGGTCGGGTTGCCCGTTGGCGCCGATGTACTGGTTACATACATCGGGGAAGGTGCCGTCGGCGTTGGGGTCGCACTGGCCGCCGTCCATGGGCATGAACGGGCAGTGCTCGATCGCGAAATCGTACTGGTTCGTGGCGTTGGCGTAGTAGGTCATGGCCGCGGCGGGCTGCACCACCGTCGTCTGGTAGAACACGACGTACTTGATGTTGTTCTTGCGCTTGCAGTCCGTGATCACGGGCTTGTTGATGCACTCGGCCTGCACGTACTTGAGCGCGCCTTCAACAGCGGCCATGTTGACGGTGTCCAGCACGGCACGGTACTTCTGGTCGACCGTGGTGTAGTATTTCGACACGAAGCGCTGCTTGTCGGCGTTCCACTGGGGCATGTCACCCTGCACTCGGGCCTGCAGCGACGTCACCTTCTGGAAACCGCGCTCGCTTGAGCCTCCGTACACGCGCAAATTGGCGTTGATGGAGGTTGCAGCGTCGACGGCCAGATCGGTCGTTGTGGCTAGCGTTGCGCACATCGCGAGACTCAATGCCGACACTGTCTTCATTGTTGTTGTTTGATACGCCGAGACGTTAGTTGTTCACTGGTTAATGCAAAAGCAGAATTGAGTCCTGTATGCATCTGCGGCGAACTTCGAGCTGTTCGCATGAGCAGCACAACTTGATGGCTATCTCTGGAGGCTGGTGCCGGCTCGCCGTACAAAACCGAAAGTTGCAGTGCTGATGGCTCGTTCGTTTCAGATATGTGATGGTTTACTGCCGGTTGAACGCAGTGGCCGGAGCGTTTGCAATGCCCATTGCATGGGTTTCACACTCACTGCCAAATAAATGTACGGCTCGCCTTTCGTCGGAGTTTTCTCTATGGTTGCAGCGCCTGTCCGCATTTGATGCAGCGCCTCCACCCGGAATTCGGACACCAATCTGTCAGTTGTGAAGTTTCTCCTCTCGACCCCAGCGAAACGCTTCGCTTCTGCTCAACACGTTAGCACAGGCCTCTATGGAGTGGTAGTTGGCTCCAACGCATCAAAATTGCACGCTTCGTGCGTGAAGAAGTGTGGAAGTTTCGAGCAGAGAGAAACTATCATTTTCTAGGAACGGGAACAACTTCAACGTGGCCGCATGTGAGATCCCATGTAGCAGCCTTGGATAGCGTAGCGTGACTCGCTTCAGTTTCGCACGAACATCGAGACGACGAGGCGTGCTTTGCAGTAACGCGAAGAAGTATCCTTGGCGTCTAGTTGAATCTTGCGGGTTTTGCGTTTGCATAACCGCTGGTTGCGTTCACTTGCGCATCGGTAAGTTGTCCTGGTGGAATCTGCGTCGCAACCAGTCCCTCACGGGCCCCAGCACCACGACGTACTCAAACAGGATAGCAGCAGCCACGTTACCCAGAAGCAGCACGAAATACTGCGATCGGAACGCCCACGGCAGGGGGATGTCCGGCAAAACCATCACGTTCGTGCCACTTGAGATACGAAACAAGTCGGTGAGCTTTCCTGGCGGACCGAGAAGCAGATACGAATCCAGCACAATAAGCGCTGCAAACAAGCCAACGAGAGCGTAATTGTTCCAAATAGATGCACGATAGCGCGAGCCGAAGCTGAACACCCACGCTGCGAGCTGTTGCTGTGTGATAATCGTGAAGAACAGCGTCGTCGCTAAGTGGTTGTCCGAAAGGAGCCACCACTTAGCGAGATCGATGTTGTCGGGGCTGAACGGGCAGTACCAGTGTTGCGACGTGAGCACGTGTATACCGGACACCAAGAAGGTGACGTTGATGATTTCTTGTCCAAGGATTGAAAGCAGTGTGGACGGCCCGATGAGGCTTGATGTCGGTCGCTGGTCGCCCAAAGCGGGCAGCGGCTTCGACAGCGTGATGACGTATGAAAGCCCAACTAATGTGAAGCCGTCGGCCAGGATGAAGCACCACTCGGACAAAATGGTGGCGTTGTACCACTGGAACAGCCGCAGTGTGGATGCGATGACACCGTACATGATGAGGAACTTGACCGAAGCGAACGATGTGGCTAGGCTGCATCGCCCCTCACGACAAATATCCACCACGGATTGGATGGTTTTGGGCTTGCTAGTGAATGGCGACACTACTGATGCATCCGCGTCGCTGAGAGCGATACCAGCATGAGCAATGCGCAACGCTCCACAGTCATTGCCTCCATCTCCACACATACCTGTGACTGCTCCAGCTTCCATGTGCATTTTAACGCAGTCGACTTTGTCGTCCGGAGTCATGCGACTGAAGATGCGCACGTGAAAGAGAAGCTGGTTCATTTCTCCCATGGCCTTGAGTAGGTTAAAAACAGCTCCAGTAACAGCGAGTTCCACGTCGTCTCCGTTCAGTGTCATATTCTTGATGGCTTGCTGGTCGACTATTACTCCGCTATCCACATCCCTCCATTCAACATCGCCCACTTTTGCGTCCACACCACTTCCAGCTCGTTCGATGTCGCCAAGAATCACGCGGGACTCAGAAGCCACCATGCCGCAGTTCCGAGCAATGTAGCAACCACACATGGCGTTGTCACCAGTGATCATGACCACCCGAATATCTCCAGCCTTTAGCTGGGCGATCGCATCGCTCGTGTCTTCCTTCAGCTCATTGCGAAACAGAATCAAGCCCAGCAGCGACAAGCCTTCATCAATAGCGTCGCGATTCAACAAGAACGCGTCGATTTGGTCGTTGGTCCAGTTGCTCGGGAGCTGACGATACGATAGCCCCAACACGTAGCACCCCTCCTTCGCCAGTTGGTCAGCCACAGCTTTGTAGTCCTGGGGCACGCTATCGGGTCTGCTCAACTGCTGCATGCGCTCGTAGGAACCTTTGCAGAAGACGAAAATCTGCCCGGTCTTCCGATCTCGTACGACGACACTCATGGACATGCGGTGGTGGTCGAAGTCGAAACGCTTGATGAACTCGAGTTCGTCTCCGGTGGGCGACTTGACCAATGGTTGCGATCCTTCTTGTTCGATGAGCTTCCACCCAGTTGCCTCAAACATCCTCACCTCCACTTCGTTGCCAACTAGCTCCCCATCCAGAGAACCGACAGAGTGACAGGTAGCCAATGCGTATTGAGTTGTCTTCAACATGTTAGTCGCTTCCTTGGTAATCGGGAGGAAGGAGTTTGAGATTAAATCCACGGGCTGCACACCAAGGTAATCCAATCCTTGCTTCGTTAGCGTTCCGGTCTTGTCAAAGCAGAACACGCGGACTTTTCCACATAAAGTGATTCGCTTCACGTTTAGAGAAAATATTCCAGCCTTCTGTAGTCTCGCCCCTGCGTTGACTTGACCCACGGTGATCACTACAGGTAGCAGCGGACTCACAACCGCTGAAATCATAAAGATGCAGTAGCAGAAGGCCGTCATCTTGTTGTTCAGCTTGCCGTTCCCCAACAAAAAGTTGATCCCGACAATGCACGCCACTGCCGAGTAGACGAGGAGCAGCGCGATGAGAGCTTTGAGATGCTCGTCATACTTGAAGCGCATGGGAACCGGGAACAAAATCGACTGGATCAATTGACCTTTGGTCGTGTGGGCTCCCGTAGTCTGAACCACAGCTTGGATTTCTTCGTTTCGACCCGACGAAAGCACTCGAGTTCCCGAGAACAGTGTGTGTTTCCTGCCACGACCCTCAGGTTCGTACACAGTCGTGCTGTGGTCTGGGATCGGGAACTTCTGGACAGGCATAGACTCGCCTGTCAACATGGATTCGTCACAAACCGTAGAGCCCTTCACGATCACCATATCGCAGGGCAGCACCCAATTCTCAGGAACTTGGACTAAATCCCCGGGAACTAGCATAGGTGATTCTAACACCTGCCACCCGTTGTCTCGAAATACTGAGACCTCTGTTCGGTATCGAGTCATCTTGACGATGGAGGCTTGCATGTTGCGCTTGGTGTAGATGTTGATGACCGCGGTGCCCAACACCACCGCAGTCATGACAATTCCCATGTTCCAGTACGTGAAGTAGTGCCAGACGTAGTAGCACATGATCTGGTAGATGTAGAACAGCGTGAGGAACTCGTAGAGAATCGAACTCAATAGCGATGGCATGGCCACGTCAACGACGTTCAAGCCGATGGTCTCAAGCCGCTTCTCCACCTCTACAGTCGACAAACCTGATGCTCCAGCAGCGCCAATATCGGCGTAGGTGCGCCCTACTGAAATCTCTGATGGAACAAATCTTCGGGCGTTGTCACTGTAAATGTATCGTAGATGCTGAAAGTCCACGATGCGTTTGCCGCCAATAGCCTGAACTCGAACTGTTTCCTGGTAGCCTCGAAGTTTCCCTGAACTACTAAACCAGTTCTCCACTTTGGCCACTAGCGCCGAAACTCCAGTACGATCTGTGAGCATGATCTCCGTGTCGTCGCCCTTGAGCATATGAACGAACTCGCAACTGTGCAGAGGGCTTGGAACCCTGAAAAAGTTGGGCAGATCGCGTTGATATGCCACAATTCCGATCAGCCACAGCGCTGCAAAGAGCCACACCAGGAAGAACACGGTTGCGCTTGCACTCAACGGATCGAACAACGCAGGCGTGAAGCTGCCGTAGTAGTCGCATATGATGATAAGCAGCAACACGTGTAGTAGCACACTTACAGTGACAAAATAGACGAATACAGCTCGCCCCTGGCTCGACCGAGAGAAACCAGCCTGAACTAGCTGTTGCGTCTCCGAACTTGCGTCATGGATGAGCTCATATCGCGGGCGAGTGATAATTCCTTTGAGGTCCGCCACTCCACTCGACGCAAGCGTCTGCTTCTCGTCCTCATCCATTACACAACTCTTGCGGAAGACCACGTGCCGATGGAAGTTCCACCACGCTAGCAGGGCAAAGCAAGTCAAGTACATGACGTACACGACCACTAGAGGGGCTTCAACGAAGCTTGTGAACTGGAAGTCTCCAAGAAGACGGTCATTCGTACACGCACTCTTACTGTCTTCATCAACGCTTCCATCCGCCAGCATGAGGCTGACACATTGTGCTCCGACCGGGAAGGACGCGTTGTTGTTTCGCGGGTTGGATGGCGACGTCCAGAAGACCGACGAATCCTGCGAGTTCTCCACGAGAGACGCATTATCACCCCCGCACTGCAGAGTTTGCTGCAGTTTTCCAGTCTCGGAATCGATCACCACCGTCTGCATTCGACAGATTGACGCTGGATTATCGTACGAGAAGCTGGGGGTGTCGGGGGTGTAGCGAACGTACGGGAAGTTCACTTGTCGAGCTTGAGCCCACCCCGCTGCGTAGTCCTCTTCGTAGCTGCCGCCTGTGGGTCGTCGGAACTTGGTGAACACCTCTCGGGTGCTGGTAGATGTGGAACAGCAGAAATACTCGGGTTGGTGGCGCTGCGGACACGCCGCGTAGTCCATTGGGTTGGCTGCAGCATCAACACTCGTGACAATCGCCGCAAAGGCGAGAACGGCCGCGAGTGCAGCCAACTTGTCCGACATGGCGCTCGAGTCGCAGCTTGGCACGTGGCGAGCGGACACCCAAACTGGAAATGGCACAACTGGCCTTTCAACCAACGGCTCTTGTGGGTGGGTTCGGTAGGCTCACAAGCCTCACTAACAGTGGAGTTGTGTTCATGAGAACGTCTCTCAGGAACTATCTGGAGAGTGTTTTTCGGTCGTCGCACTCTATATTTATTGAAGCAGCTTTAGTCGCTTCAGTTCGCCGACACTCCTAGAGAACGGAGCGATGGCAGGCCAGCGCCAGCCTCTCAGTATCTCTACGCGAGACGTCCACGAGTATGTGAGTCGGCAGTCGCAGGTAATGTGTTCTGACTATTGTTTCCTGCTGAAAGTAAGGGGGATTCACGTTTCGTGCTCAGTTGTGCGATTCTCGCATTGAAGACGCGTACAAGCGACTTTCAACGCGCCAGAACCAGAGCAGACCAGCCTCGCCTGCTTCTTTCAACGGGTTTGAGCACCGCGCTTTGTCTTCCTCAAGTCTCAGTGCAACATCCCGAAAACACGTTACTCTGGATGATGTCGCGCGACCATCTTCCGCTCGCGAGCGCAGACCAAGCAGCAGCCAGTCTAGTGACAAACCGAGAGGGATTCTGAAAAAGACCGACTCCCCTGTAGCTGGTCAAGGATCAAGCTGCATCCGCTCAAGGGAATCTCCGGACGAGTGGTTCCAACGAATTATGCACGTGAAGAAGTTATCACCGCTTGACCTGTGCGAAATTTTCTCGTATGGAGATGCAAGAAAGCACCCTCTCGTGCCTCTGAGTCATGTGTGCGAGGTTCTCTTCGATCTCGATCCAGAATCGGGCAAGGGATCGGATCCTGTTACAGACGAAATGGAGGTACGAGCCGTCACGCGTTCTCATGATCAAATTTCATTTTTTTTATTTCTTGAACTTGTTTCGATGACCAGGAATTCCTTTACCAATTTGCTACTGAGGAAGAGGGGGGAATCATGGTCAACATCAGAGAGGCTTTACGAGCGCTCGATATCTGGCAGTCTCGGGTGACTACTACATCTGCTCAAGTGGCCCCATCCAAGTTAGCCTTCGACGCTCAGTCCAAGGCTGTCATCCTGGAGTCAAAGAACCGAAAGCTCAAAGATGTCATCTCAAGCTTGCAAGACGCCAATTTACGGCTTAGTAAGCAACTGGACTCAGCAAAGCTCGCCATGAGTCCGAAGGCAGCAGAAGAACCGACCCCACCCGCGTGGTCGCCTCGAAGCCGATCTACTTTGAGGATATCCAGTGTTGAAGTTTCTCCTGTCAAGTTCAATGTTACATCCCCCGCCAAACGAGAATCATTTTCACCCCTAGCGTCCCCAAAATCCAGCACATTGTTGCAGGTTATCAACCTTCATGAAAAAGAGCTCGTCGAAATCGCGAGCAAACTTCAGTTGTGAGTATGGCCTGTGGGACTCGATAAAATTTGTAGCTAATGTTCTCTTTCGATCTACAGCACCGGCGCGAAGCGGCTTGAGGAACTTTTGATTGAGAGTGATACAGATTCAACAGGATTCGTGAATTTGAGGCAGCTGTGCTACATTTTAGCGGACCAGTTCGACCTTAAAGTCAGCGAGACGCGACTGATTGAAGTATGTATGGGCATGAACTTCAACGCACACGCTCAGCTCGACTACAGGGAGTTTGTAGACGTGCTGATGGATATTCTCATCTACGCATTACCGGACATTCGGGAGTCAGCAAAGAGAAACTCTTTAATCCATCTCGATCAGTACTTGCAAAGTGGATTTCCACCTGGGCGTGAGGGCACTCGACAGCTACTTGATGCTCTTTGCTCAAAGTATGACTTGGAAGGAGACCAAATCATCTCAGTTGCAGACTTGGTGCGTGTGTTCCACGTGGACTTGGTGAAGCAGCACGCTCTCGAGTTTCCATTTCCGCTGGAGGAGCATGAAACAATTCAGCTGGCACAGCCGTTTATCCAGCATAAGACACAAGACAAATCCACCGACGGTGTTTTATCATACTCAGAGCTGCTTGATGCGATTTTAGGCCCATTCCCGATGGAACCGAGCTCTGAGAAAACCGCCGCCAAACATTCAAAGAGGGCACTGAGGTGGGAGTTCTGGCGTGGTATCTACATGGCACTATGCAGTGGCGACGCAATGATGGAGCAAAAAGTGCTGGCTCAATTAGCAACGATCCTCACTAAGATTGATAGCAAAGCTACCTTCATAATTTCTACCAGATATTTTATGCGGATTTTTGAACGTCATATTTGCTCGGATGACATGGAAGTTGCGATAACAGCACTTGGATTGGATGGAACTGGATCGGATGATAGCAGCAGTGGGGTTCTGCTAAGATACGACGTCCTATTGAAGATGGTATTCGGGTCACCGGATCTTAATGACGACCATTTCTTTAATTCCATTCAAAAGAAAATTTTGCGCGAGCAAGATCGACTTCGGTCTTACGTGACAGAGCTTATGACAATGAAAGGGGCATCATACAGACTTTCGCTCCAAGATTTTCATGATACCTTCGTAGATCAGGCAGACGAGTATCCGCTTGAGATGGTCGAACTACTTTTCCTATTCGGGAGCATGGATCCCAGTCACGAGGGCAGTGTTGAAGTCAAAGCACTGAAGCTTTTCTTGTCACGAAGATGTTGGAAAGATGATAAGCAGTCTGAAGGTAATCGAGCCTCCGTTACTGATGCTAGGAGCGCCGGTGGCTCGTACGATGTTGAATTCATCAAGAAACTAGTTGCTAAAGGTTGTGCAGGCTACGATCTGTATCACGAGCTTGACGTTATTTCTCGTAAATCGCAGGGTTGGGTTTCTCAGAGTGCTGTGGTGAAGGAATTGATGAAGATGATGCACGAGTTGGGTGTCGCTAGTGTACAGCAGGACGATCTCAGACGTCTAGTGCAGCATATTTCTCACACCACAGCAGTGATGCCCGCAAAACCTTCTTCGCGAGACGGCATTCATAGTGACGCGTTTTTTAACGAGATCTTTGACTGGAATGCGATGGCTAGTAGTATGGGGCTGCCTCATTCGTTAGTAGAGGTGAAGAAAGTATTTGAGAAGTTTGACTGGGAACACGTTGGCTCAATTCGGTGCGACGACTGGAACAAAGCTTACCGCCTCATTTCTCACAGTCAGCAAGCTATGGCCGAGTGGGAAATCAGTGTGCTTCAACGTCGATTTTCTGGCCAGGGATATTTTCGCGAGAGAGACCAAAAAATTGACTACGCCCGACTAATAGTATTCTTACTGGATTACCAGCAACGACAGGCTAGGAAGTCTCTTCAAGCTTATGTTGTGCAGCACTTTGAGGAGCGCTTGGCTATAGGAATATCAACAGCTGAACTGGAGACGTTGTTCCGAGCCCTAGATGCAGACAACAAAGGGCATTTCAATGCAGCGGATTTAAAGGTTTACTTGACCAAAGAATTCGAACATGAAGCCGCTGCACATACAAACGGCGATCTGCAGACAGACAGTATTAGTACACTATTCAATAACGCTGATGCGCTGGCCTCAGTAATGCGGTTTCTTGCTGGCGATAAGCTGGATAGATCTCAGGGTCGTTCTCTAGCCGGGAGCTCTGCCGCACCAACTATCGTAACATTTCAACGATTCTGCGAGATAGCAAGTTCATTTAGCTCAGCACGCTTAAAGACGCCAACTTTTTCTTACTCGCCCCGTTCATCAAGTGGAGGAGGGGGAGGTGACAAGACTAGCGATGAGGATGAAACCCATATCATATCGAGTCTTCGCGTTCTCGAGATTACAATTTTGGAAATAGCAAGCGAGTTTTCAGATGAAAAAGGTAATATTTTGCCGGCACGCGCGTTTAGACATCTATCGATGGGATCCAGCCCGTCGACGAAGGATGTCCCACGGCCTACACCACCAGGTTCTCCTCTCAGACGTTCCTCGTTAAGTATCAGTCCTACAAGCCGCGCTACTACCTTGTCCTTGACTGTCCATAAAAAAAAGCGCGAGTTGGAAGCTGCGCCGCTCGATCCGTTGACGCCTGCAAGACTGAAAAAACTCCTGCAGATTTATCACCGGATTAATGTTTCTACGCACCTCCTCAGTCAGTTTTTTCTCCACATTGGCTCGCCGTCGAAGTACTTCCTCGACTTGATGCACTTCGCACAATGGGCTGCGCCTCTGTCGGTAGAGCTGCAAGTCAAAGTTCGAGGAGTGGTCCGGCAAATGATTGTCAAGGGCAAAGGTGGTGGCGGAAGGGTGGACCTCGACAGGTTTCTTGCTCAACTGCAGCGACGGTTGCAGGACTCGCCACACTATATGAAAAACATGGGAAGTGCGGAGAATCCTCCGCTCCAGTTTGTATCGATGGGGCTGTTACTATCCAAGCTCCACCAACTCAACATTCCGCTGCACAAGCCGGAACTGTTGGCTCTGCTCCGCCATTTTGGCATGGAAGACGACCTCGAGGCTGTAGATTACGCGTTCTTCCTCCAGCGACTATACGAACTGAATACGTCGACCACTTCGTGACTAGCATCATGTACTTTGATCGCAACATACCAACGAAGACAGTAAAATGGCAAATTATCTTCTATTTGACGCTGAATCCTTCAAATCTGTTGCAATTAGCATTGTTCGCTGTGAAATGTGCTATCCTTCGGTTCGTGGGCATATCGCTTGTGTTCACCGTCACTGATCGATGAACAAGGCATAATACCGGCGCTAGTGCAACTATAATAATCTGCGCTGTGGAATCTGGCGCAGAACTATCAGCGATTTTACCTCCTACAATCCTACATACATGTAGGGGGGGTTCTAGACAAAATTTTCGTACCGACCGAGAAGCCCGCCACTTGACATTGCGGCTCCAACGTGCAGAAACGCTCGTGCGCATGCATATCCTTGGGAGGCGCGTGGTCCAAGAAAGCCGGGTCGTTATGGTGTGGGCGACGTTCGGCTATACAGAAGGATCACCCTTCGGCATGCAACACATTAACCTCAGTGAGTGTGGGTGGACACTGATAGAAAATATCGCTGGTGCCGTTCCAGGGTGTGGAGGTGGCGCGATTGTGCAGTCGGGTGTGCGTTTGACGCCTGAGTTGAGTGCACACAATTCGCATGTTGGCATGTTATCTGACTTGGTTGTTGGCTCGTACGGAGTGAACATGCAAACGTTCACCAAGAAGTGAAAAATCATCTCGTCCAAGGCAACTGAGTTGAGTGCACACAATTCGCATGTTGGCATGTTATCTGACTTGGTTGTTGGCTCGTACGGACTGAACATGCAAACGTTACACCAAGAAGTGGAAAATCATCTCGTCCAAGGCACGCTGCAATGATATTCACGGTTTAAAGTGCGCTGGACCAGGTCCTGGATGGTGTTGATGATTGGCGTTGACAGGTTCAATTTACAGTTGTGTGGGTTATTGGATTCATACAGATACATGTACAACGAACGCCCTCTATCTAGTTCTTTGTTGAGTTGAAGCTAGTGTGCTCC
>JAHWLF010000754.1:0-11306 GCA_024679295.1 Phytophthora parvispora
AACTTCAAGTCGTACGCCGGGAAGGTGGAGATCGGGCCCTTCCACAAGTGCTTCAGCGCCGTGGTGGGCCCCAACGGCAGCGGCAAGTCCAACGTGATCGACGCGCTGCTGTTCGTGTTCGGCAAGCGCGCGTCCAAGCTGCGGCTCAAGAAGGTCTCGGAGCTCGTGCACCGCTCCGCGGGCTTCCCGGACCTGGACATGGCCACGGTGTCCGTCTTCTTCCAGGAGATCGTCGACACGGACGGGCCCGAGGACGCCGCCGCGGACGAGAACGAGGCCAACTACTCGGTCGTGCCCAACTCGCAGTTCAGCGTCACGCGCACCGCCACCAAGGGCAACGTCAGCAAGTACTACGTCAACGACCGGCCCAGCAACTTCACGCGCGTCACGGAGCTGCTGCAGGACAAGGGCATCGACCTGGACAACAACCGCTTCCTCATCCTGCAGGGAGAGGTGGAGCAGATCGCCATGATGAAGAGCAAGGGCGCCGAGGGCACCAACGAGGACGGCCTGCTCGAGTACCTAGAGGACATCATCGGCTCCAACGTCTATGTGGAGCCCACGGAGAAAGTCTGGGAGGAGGTGGAGCAGTGCAACGAGGTGCGCGGAGACAAAGTAAACCGCGTCAAGCTCGTGGAAAAGGAGAAGGCCCATCTTGAGGGGCCGCGCGCCGAGGCGCTCGAGTACCTGCGCAAGGAGAAGGAGGTGTACATGAAGACGAACATCCTGTACCAGTTGTGGATTCAAGAGGCGTCCAAGAACCGCGAGCTGTGTGAGACAAAGCGTGATGAGCTGCAGGCCAAGTACAAGGCCGAACTAGCTCGCATGGAGAAGAACCGCGAGGAGCTGCAGTCGGTCGAGACCGTATACCACCGGGTGAAGGGCGAGCACGACGAAGTCGCCAAGCAGCTGGACGAGGCCAAGGCCGAGTACGCTGAATTCGAGAAACAGGACGTGAAGCTGCGGGAAGAGCTGAAATACGCCAAGGAGCGCCAGAAGGAACTGCAAGCGGCACAGAAGAAGGAGCTGAAAAAGCAGAAGAACATCGAGCAAAAGGTGCAAGAGAACGAGGAACTAGTGCCGCAGCTCGAGAAGGAGGTCGAAAAGCTGCAGACTAAGCTCAAGAAGCAAGAACAGGTGCTAGAAGGGATCCTTGAGAGCCACAAGGAAGAGACAGCCAAATTGCGTAGCACCATGGAAAGCATCCAGCAGGATATGGAGCCTTTTCAGACCGAGATGAACGCTTTACGGTCAGTCATTGATACCACGGAGACCGAGATCCAGTTGGTGGAAGAGCCTGTGACCAATGCCAAGAAGGCGCTTGAAGCAAACGCGTGCGGCATTATCGAAGCGGAAGCTAACCTGCGTGGTCTCGAAGAAGACCAGAGTGAAAAGCGCGAGAAGCTTGAGAAGATGAAGGATCGTATTGGTGCAGCTCAAGAGGAGTTGGACGACGTCAAGAGCAGAGAGGGCAGTATTGCAGAAAAATACCGCGAAGCACGCACAAAAGCTGAAGAGGCTTCAGGCGCAGTGCAATCGCATGCGACTCGAAACCGGATGCTGCGGGAACTCCTTGATGCGTCGAAACCAGGTAAGCCGTTGGAAAATGCTGGATTGTTTGGCCGGCTGGGCGACCTTGGCGCGATCGATGGCAAATACGATGTTGCTATTTCGACGGCTTGCGGTGCTTTGAACAACTTAGTGGTGGAGACCACTTCGGGAGCGCAGGCATGCGTTGCCTACCTACGCAAGCATAACTTGGGCCGCACAACATTCCTGATTTTGGAGCAACTAGGCTACCTAAAGTCGAAGTATGCCCAACGTTTTCATGACGTGACTGCTCCTTCCGGGCATGTGGCCCCACGCTTGTTTGACTTGGTGAAGGTAAACGATGAAAAGTATCTGCCCGCATTTTACTATGCACTGCGTGATACGCTTGTGGCTAAAGACCTGGATGAAGCTTCTGCGATCGCTTATCAAGGACGCCAGTGCAAGTACCGTGTTGTGACGTTGGATGGACAGCTTGTTGAGATGTCCGGCGCTATGTCAGGTGGTGGTAAGCGAGCTCGCAGCGGAGGTATGTCGAGTACACTTGCGAGTGGCTTAAGTGAGGACGAGATTCGGGCTTTGCAAGAGGAGGCATCATCTCTTCGTGAAGAGCTAGAACAGGTCCGGGACGAGAAGGCGTCGCTGGAAAAAGAGTTGTCTCACCTGACCCGCAAAATTGATCAGTACGAGAACGAGTTGCCTAAAATTGAGCTGGACGTTAGCGCTACGAAGACACGCCTAGAAGATTTCAAGAAGAATACGAGCATTTTGGAAAAGCAAACGACGCTGTCTGGAGAAGCTAAGAAGCAAATTGAGAAGCTCAACAAGACCAAGACTGCCAAGGAGGCCGAGTACAAAAGCACGAAGTTGAAGGTGGACAAGATGGCAGCAAAACTCGCCAAAATGAAGGAACAGATCCTTGATGTGGGTGGAGAAAAGCTTCGCAAGGAACAGGATGTGGCGAAAAAGATCTCAAAACAAATCGCTGAGAAAACGAAGCAGATGACTAAGATCCGAGTTGACTTCAAGAGTAGTCAAAAGAACACCGAAAAGAATGAGCAGGCACTGAAGAAGATCGAGGAGGATATCGAAGCAGCTAAGAAGAAGATCGAGGATACCCGGGAACAGATTACTGCGATGGAGGAGAAGGCCCTGGCGGTTCTCCAGAAATGTGAGGCAGTTCAAGAGCAGGTTACCGCGAAAGAGAAGGAGCTCAGGAAGGATGAAGCGAAGTACAGAAAGCTGAAGAAAGAGTACGACGAGATGGCTAGTGCTGAAGTAGATCTGGCCAACAGTTTGGAGGACTGCGAGAAGATGTTGGAAGAAAACGGAAAGAAGGAGACCTACTGGAAGACAAAGCTTAGTTCGCTTCATGCTGCATTTATCACCGAGCAAGAACAGAATGCCGGAGTCTTCGAGGATGAACGAGACTTGCCAGCTCGCAAACGCCAGAAAAAGAGCAAAAGCACTGACGGGGACGAGGACATGGAAGAGGAGCGTAAGGACGAGGACGAGGACGAGGACGAAGAAAGTGAGGAGGAGAAAGATGCTAATCTGGATGTCACGCTGGAAAAGCTTCCTATGTTGGACGCCGTGGCATTGTCTCGCTACAGCAAGGAGGAAATGAAGTATGAGATCTCCGTGCTAGAGCAGCAGCGTGATGAGCTGAAGGCAAACGTTAACATGGGTGCGCTCACAGAGTACAAACAGAAGGAGGAGGAGTATAAGGCTCGTGTACTGGAGCTGGAAGAGTCAACCAAGCTCCGTGATGCGAAGCGGCATGAGTACGACGAACTTCGTCGGAAGCGGCTGGAGGAATTTATGACGGGCTTCCGCACCATCACACTGAAGCTCAAGGAAATGTACCAGATGATCACACTCGGTGGCGACGCCGAGTTGGAGCTTGTGGATTCGTTGGACCCGTTCTCAGAGGGCGTAGTGTTCAGTGTTCGGCCTTCAAAGAAGAGCTGGAAAAACATTTCCAACCTGTCTGGTGGCGAGAAGACTCTCGCGTCTCTGGCGCTGGTATTTGCGCTGCACCACTACAAGCCGACGCCCTTGTATGTCATGGATGAGATCGATGCTGCTTTGGATTTCAAGAATGTGTCGATCGTGGGCAACTACATTAAA
Organism: Phytophthora parvispora; assembly: GCA_024679295.1. Taxonomy (NCBI): domain Eukaryota; phylum Oomycota; class Peronosporomycetes; order Peronosporales; family Peronosporaceae; genus Phytophthora; species Phytophthora parvispora. Next base: position 3,679 of record JAHWLF010000754.1, read on the forward strand.
CAGCGCACGCGTAATGCGCAGTTCATCATCATCAGTTTGCGCAACAACATGTTCGAGCTCGCAGATCGGCTTGTGGGTATCTACAAGACAAACGATGCCACAAAGAGCGTGACCATCAACCCGAAGATTTACGAGCAGGGCACCGGCAAGCCAGCAAACGGCACTGCGACACCGATGACGAAGAAGCCAGGCACTCCTAGCCTGACTAGTCCGAAGAGCGGTCGCCGCTCTGTCAAGAAGGCACGGCGGTCTAGCCACCAGTCAGTCGCATCCCCTGCCCCTCAGCAAAATGGGTCGGCCGCGAACACGCCGTTGCAGGATCGAACGAACCGGTCGTAGTAGAACAGTATCCTCGCCAGAGTTTAAAAACCGAGCAGCAGAACTAGTACAGGTAGCGTTGCACTCTTGCCCCTTGCCCAAAGTAAGGACCACTATGCATGACATTCGAGCGAGAACTTGACGAACTGATCGGCCAGGTCACAGTGGGTTGATGAGTTCAGGATATTCTGGCGGTTGTTTGCCCGTGGTCGTGGTACGTATGAGTGACGGGAGTAATTAATGAGGTGAGTCTGCGCGACTTCGACTGTTGCGCTTGGCTGGACCAGCTGATCAGAGAACAGGTTGTCACGAAGCAATTACGGTCGGTAAGTTATCGGATACACATGTACAGCCACAAATCTGTATCACGGCAGCGTTGTTAGTGAAAATATCCAGTGTGAAATCCAAAGCTCGTGTCCTCACCTTCCAGAGCCCGGTGCAAGGACTTACGAAACAGAATCCAGACTCCAACTTGACCGACGACGTGCAAATGGACGCGGCTTCCCTAGCAGCGATGGAGAGGTTTCTCCTCGAGTTCGAGGCGTTTCCTGATGTGAGTCCAGCGAGCCTGTCTTGGGGCAGGGACTCGTTCAGCGAGACTGCTGCGGCTTCAACACAGGTGCGCTCCTCACCTGCCATGAAGAGCATCGACGAAATAGACAGGTTGGCAGTGAGCCAAAGACACTCGCTGGCTGCCCGACGGCGACAGCGATACACCAACAAAGTCAAATCGGAGAGAGCGGGGCTCAAGAAGCAAGAGCAAGAACTATCAGCCCAGCTGAGGAAGCTCCAGGAAGCTCGCTTCAAAACAACAGCAAGCACGAAGAAGTCTGAATATTTGGCCTTACGCGCGTGGAAAGCCGTCGCAATGCGGCAAAGAGAGAGCCTATTTGAATCGAAGGAGCAGCAGCGAAAGCTGAAGGTCACTGTGGCTCGCCAAGCGAAGTTGATCCGAGAGATGAAAAACTTACTGCTTCTCCACTGCGTGCCACACAGTCCAGTCAACAGCCGTGACGAGCAGGCAGGGGCCCATTCGTCAGCATTGTTCAAGACATTCGCGCGTGAACTCGATGCACTTTACGACATGACCGACCAGGTCCGTAGTCGAGTCAAATTCAAGTTCTCGTCGGCACCGCTGCAGTTCGGCTTGACTCGCGAGTGGAACGAGACCATGACGTTCCTCGAGAGCGCGGACGCCACGGTGATCCCATTTGACCTTGAACTCGCCAGCAACGCGATGGCATCAATAATGCTGCTCGACCCGAAAGGAGAGGCTCGCTACGAAATCGATGGGCTAGAAAACAGTAACGACACCGCGGCCACCAAGTATTGCTTCGACTATTCACAAGAGCTGGGGGACAGCGCGGCCGTGACGATGCACAGCGTAGTGAGGAGGTACGTCGAGGCGGATCGGGTCGTGTTCGTGTGGCGTGCACTCACCGAAGGCCGAGGCGACTTCGACGGCTTGTACACGGATGAGACCGCGTGGTATGTGCTCCGCCCGGCTACCAAAGAGGACAAGACGTCGATGGTCGTGGAGGTCTTCACCCGCCTCGTGCCCGTCGGCTTCGACCTGTCAGGCGGCGATGCGCGTGGGAATCGGTTCGTCGAGATATTGGCGAGGGCGGACGACGAAGACGTCGACGACATGACTCGCACAATGGAGCGCATGCTGCTTGGGCAAGCCAACACCAACAATGACTAGGATAGTGACTTGTAATGGATGACATGCCGCAGCACTTGACCCACCTCCGCCAAGACATGGCTGGCCTTTCCTACGTTCGCCTCCGCGCATGCGTGTGTGCAATACACAAGGTCGTCGTCAGAGACCGAAGACCTCCATGCGCGCGCACGAGGATCAGATGGATGCGGCGTCGCTGGCGGCATTGACGGAGTTCCTGCGCGAGTGCGAAACGCCCCTGGAGGCGCAGAGCCACTTGGCAGTCGGTGCGGCTGATAACGGCGACCTAGGGCATCCCCCCGTGTTAGCGGAGACCGTGGTCGCCTCGTCGCACGGAGATGACGACCACGCAGGTGACGGAGCTGAGGCGCAGCTCCAAGACTCGAGCGTGACTGCGAGTGCAGCCGAGAGGCGTCGCAAGATCAAGAACGCGCAGGCCGCCAAGCGCCGACTGCGGTACCTCAAGAAACTCAAGGTGGAGCGCAAGACGCTCCATAAGCAGGAGGTGCAGCTGTCTGCGCAGCTGAAGGAGCTGCAGCAGGCCCACGCAAAGGAGAGGACGGAGAGAAACAAGAAGATGCTGGCTCTGAGCGCGTGGAGAGCCACGGCGACGCGCCAGAAGGAGAGGCGGCTGGAGTCCGAGGAGAAGCAGCGACAACTTCAGATGGCGGTCGTCAACCAGTCAGCGCTGATCCACCGAATGAACCATTTGGCACAGCAGCAGCGACTGCTGAACAGCGCTGACTCGCACGAGGAGCAAGCAGCAAGCAGGGAGCGGAAGGGCAAGGCGCTGCTCAAGACCTTCGTGCGCGAGATGGATTCGCTGTACGCGAAGACCGACGATGTGATTGGTAAGGTGGACTTTGGCATGTCCCCGCCTCTGACGTACGAGTTGACTCGGAAGTGGAGTAAGGACAAGAGCTTCCTCGAGAGCGCGGACGCTACAGTGATCCCGTTCAGCTTCGAGCAAACGTGTCGCGCGGTGTCGTTGATGATACTTGCTCCAAGTTATAACGATGAACTCGAGGATCCTGACAACACGGCCATCAGAACGTATCGCTTGAACTTTTCACGGGAGCTGGGAAACAGCGCGACGTTAGTGGTGTATAACGCGGTGAAGAGATACGTCGAGAAAGACCGCGTGGTGTTCGTGTGGCGAGCTCTTGCGGAAGGTCAAGGCGAGTTCGATGGACTGCACACGGTCGAGACTGCTTGGTTTGTGGTTCGCCCGCTGGCTGCAGATGAAGAAATTGGAGCGCACAAACCCAGAGGCACCGCGATGATTTTGGAGAGCTATACACGCTTGGTGCCTGTTGGGTTTGGAAGACCATCCGATAATGATGCCCGCGCGAACAAGTTCATCAAAATTCTTGCGAAAGCTGACGAAGCCGACGTCAACGACATGAAGCAAATGCTGGGGAAATTATTGCTCGACGAAATTCGGGGAAATTCGGACATGCCCTCTGGCCAAAGAATAGGAATATGATGCTGCTACGTTCTATGCGGCCACAGTCAAATTGATTTTTCCGTCACCAAGGGCGTCATCAGCTACAGTAAACCGAGGCGATGAATGGAGAACTCACATTTTAAAAAGACGTGAATACTGGGTCCAAACGCAGAAGAAGAACTTGAAGGACTCCCCTTTTTCGAAAATGTCACCCTAACTTGGACACTCCAGCGTGCGTGGTTTAGCCGCGATGGAACTGAGTGTGTATGCCGTGCGTGGTGGTGGTACCTGACAGGTATTATCCCTGTAATGGTGTCAAATAAACGCTCTCGCATGATGTACTCGCAACTCACTCCAGCAAAAGCCCAACATACATGTAGCTCAACTTTGTGCATCGTGTCGCAACAATCCACAAAGCGCACAAGTTTTCCCTTTTCCGAGGATCACTATAATACCAGTTGCCTGCGCACTTCCGAATCTACCCGCTCCACGTATGATGGTAACCTCGGTGGATCAAACATTACTGGGCGCAGCTTTCATGGCGGCGGTGGCGGGTTTTTTGTTGCATGAGAGTTTTCGTCCGATGATCATAAAGTGATAGCAGTGCTTCAGCACGGAGTTCTACATCGGACTGTGGCAATAGATGTTAAGGTTCTCGACCGCACAGACGTTATCGCAAGAAGAAGAAAAACGAAAGGCAAGCTCTGCACCAGGAGGAACGCGAGTTGTCAAGGAATTCAAGCGACTCCTGGATGCCCACTCGGAGGCACAACGACACGAAAAATTCGTATTCAATGGCTTTGAGCGTGTCACGATCAACAGCAATACGACAAAGAGAGCTCCAAGCGAAGGCAGAAGACTGGTAACAACGCTGGAAACGTGCAGTGCTCCATCAACAAGAAGTCATTCGTGGGATGAGTGCACTATTACAACAATGTCGAGCAGTAGTCCGATGGAAACCCCAAACTTATACGAAGAGCTGGACTCACGAAAGCAATTAATGGCGTGTCGTTTTTCCAGATATTTGCGGGTGAACTAGACTCGATATACGCACAGACGAGCACAATATCTGAAGAGGAAGCCAAGGTGGTGTCGCTGGAGACGTACGCAACAAAACTGCAGGAAGCAGATTTCGTTGGCTCTGTTATCGAATCTTCTGTCAGACCCCGCGGACTTCACTACAGCGGTGAGATTTACAGTTCCACCAATACTGAAACAATAACGTATCGCTTGTACTACACACTGGAGGCTGGCGAGAGCGCAACACTAGTCATCTATACGGTGGTGAGAAGATTCGTTGAAGCCGGTCGTGTTGTGTTCGTTTGGTGGGTGCTCGATGGAGGGCAGGGTGTGTTCGACGGCTTGTATGCGGACGAGCTCGCGTGGCTAGTGATCCGTCCATCCGCTCAGGGGCGTCGGAACCTTGCTAGTATCATGGAAAGCCACGCTCGTTTGAAGCCCATCCGTCTAGACCGCAAGGCGACCATGAGTGACTCGCGTGGGAAGCGATTTGTAAAGCTACAGTACTGGTGATGGCGGACATGGAAGGTCTGGATGATGTTAGTCAAGGCTTGCTACATCTTCTAGCGGATGGTCCTTTCGCCTCTTGCTCAGATGAGAAGGAAACTAGCGCTCAGTGACACGGGCGAACTAACTTCGTAGCTTGAACGATGGCAACGGCTGGCAGCTTGCAATGGCATGAAGTATTTTCCTTCGGCGCCAGCACAACAACCTACTACGATACCTGCCGAGCCGCTCACTAAAAAGGCCTCGATAGTTTCCTGTAGACCAGACCTCTGCTGTAGACTGGTCCACCGAGCAGTGACGTTGTCTGTCCATACGCTGTACATGTATAGATAATGCCCGAATATGACGACAGCGCTGTACCACCGATGAGATACCCAGACTAAACACGCCGGATACTCAACATCCCAGCATTGAACTTCAGCTGGTGTGCGGCGGGTGGGGGAACGAAATAGGGCTGTGCAGATTCTTGCTCACGGTTTGCAGTTCAGGTTCTGAGAGGTTTGCTCAGGGTTTTCAGTTTTTGTGGGATCTCCGACGCGTGCCCCGGTTGCAGAAAGCAACGGCCGGCGAATTTGATGGTGCAGGATGGTGTCCTAGTATGTGTACTTAAGAGAGATGGCAGGAGTTATTTGGTATCGACTAACACGTGAGATAATCGTGCATGGTGATTCAGGTAGGCTGCTCTCATTTCCATGTGATACATAGTTGCAACGAGTGTAGGGGGAGGTGTCGTAGTGACAACAACACCAGTACATATTGTAGTCACACTGGGATAGAAAACGACTGATAGAGTCCTGCTCATGTATTACAGATCAGCCCTAGTCGAAGATCGCTAGCGTACAATAAGCATTCATGAACTGCTGAAGTTTAATAAAACTCACGCAGGATGACGCTATGACTACCAACAAATGCGATCCTCCGAGGTGGGGGCCCATGTTATCAATTTCTGCGTCCACGTTATCGCAAAAGCACCTTCCATCTCGACCACGTGGTCGGGATAAGTGCTCCCCTTTCACAGCATGCAAAATCCGCTGTGGGTAAGCCGGGGCGTCCCTGCGCACCACGATATCCAGTGCGGAGAGGTTGGAGCATAGGCCACCACACTCAAATCCGCGCGAGAGATGGCAGGCAACGAAGGAACGGACAGTGCCTTCCTGGTGGCGACAGAGGAGTTTTTGCTTGAATACGAGGCGTCTATCGGGCTTGAGCACGGCCCGTTGCTAAAGGCTCGAGCCAAAAGCACACCACGGCGCCGAGCATGCCGAGTCCAAACGGACAGGGGCAGAGTCAAGGCCGCCGATAGGCGCGAACGCTATCGCAAGAAGCTCCAAGACGAGAGAGAGACGCTGAAGCGGCAGGAGCAAGAACTCTCGGTGGTGCTCTTTACAATGCAGGAGGCTCATGCAAAAGCCAAAGAAGAGGAGAAGAATGCAAACACGTTGGCGTTGAGTGCATGGAGGGCGACCGCGGCGCGACAGAAGGAGAAGCGGTTGGAAGCGGAGGAGCGACAGCGACAGCTCAAGGCCACTATAGCTGATCAAGGCCAGCTGATCCGCCAAATGAACGCCTTGCTGCTGCAGCCAAAGGTGGACAAGCCGATGAAAAGCCTTGAAGCAGTAGGAGAAGCCAACAGCGCCGTACTGTTCAAGAGTTTCATCGGCGAGCTCGACTCGCTGTACACAAGGACCTCCGACGTCATGTCCGGCATGAAATTCAAGCACTGGCTGCCTGAGGAGTTCGCGTTGACGCGGTCGTGGAACGAAAGCAGGACTCTGCTGGAGGGTGGGGGTGTGACGGTCTTGCCGTTCGCCTTCGAGCAGACTTGGCTGGCTGTCTCAGTGCTGATGCTATCGGACTCGAGCGGAAGTCTTTACGCCGGCGAAATCGACGACCTGGAGAACACCGCAGCGATGACATACAACCTGCCTGGTACCTCTATCATCTTCTACAGCGTTATCCGGCGCTATGTCGAGGCCGATCGCGTCGTGTTCGTGTGGCGCGTCCTCGCCGAAGGGCAAGGCGAGTTCGACGACTTGTACGCGAACGAGCACGCGTGGCTCGTGCTGCGGCCGTCGATGGACGAGGCTGGCCGTCCGACGACAACCTTGGAGAACTACACGCGGCTGCAGCCTGCCGGCCTGGACGGGCCGATAGACAGCGACTCGCGTGGACAGCGATTCCTCCAGTCGCTGGCTCGAATCGACGAGGACGACAGGAAGGACGTCCACCAAGCGCTGCGACGGCTGCTAGTAGACGAACCGGATCACGACACCGAGGTGCTCGAGCTGAAACTGTAGACGAGCGTAGCTTAGCATAACGTTAAGTAGATAGTTCAATGGCCATGGCACTGCATGTAATAGCCTTGATGCGCATGTATCGTACCGGCGGGCAAGCGCCTTGCGTACTCGGCGACTCAACATCCGCGGTCCTTTCAGAACATAAACTAGGGCTATAGAAGAGGAGGAAGACGCCGAGAGAGATGGAAGACAAGCAGCAGATGGACGCGACGCTGGCGGCGGTGACGCAGTTCTTGAGCGAGTATGAGGCGCCCGCCGTCGTGGACGCGGCGCCGACGTCCGCGGTGGAGGACCTGCTACTCGCGAGCCAACTGCTCGTAACGGAGACCGAGGCGTCCCTGGCTCAGAGCTCCGTGGC
>JAHWLF010000755.1:0-11147 GCA_024679295.1 Phytophthora parvispora
CCCCCCCCTCTCTCCCCGGAAAGGAAACACAGCGCGTTGTAGACGAAGTTGCTGTTGGTAACTTTTCGTCTACAGCGTGGTGGCTTCCCCTCGCCCCAGGGCCCCCGTCCCGCAGTCGACCAGCTGAAAAGAGACTTTGGGGACGAGGGGAAGCAACGCGCTTTGTCGCTCCATGTGGAAGAGGAATGGGGGACGCGGCATGCAAAAGCGTCGAGCTCCAAGCCACTTTTTCTGCCCCCCACCCGAACGCATTGGCTGGAGGCTAATTGTTTTGTATTTTCTCTCCATTATTTTTTTATTTACTCTGCAGCTTCCAAGGCGTTCCGCGAGGCAGCGTCAACTTGGGCGCGCCAAAGTACCAGTCGCACCCGCAGCAGCAGCAGTTGCAGCAGGTTAACGAGTTCCACGCGGGACCCTACACACCGGCCAACTTCTCGCACCTCAAGAGCCCAGCGGACAATCGGCCAGTTGGTGGCAGCAACAACAACGGGACCAAGTTCGACTTCGCGCCGCCCGGTCAGCAGTACTCCGGTCATCCAACACAGCAGCAGCAGTCGTACACTGCGCCGTTCGGATACCCGTCCTACGCGCAGAACTACGGCAACGCTGGGAACTACCACCACCACCAACAGCAGCAGCAGCAGCAGCAACAACAACAACAACACCAGCACCAGCAACAACAACCTCAGCAGCAGCAGCAGTACCATGGCGGCTACGGCGAGACAAATCCCTTAGGCATGCTGGTGAGTTCGGCGACGAACCCACAGGCTCCTCCTCCTGACGCCATGCCGCACGAGCACGTGAATATCGGGCTGAAGGACGCCGGAGACCGCAAGTTCCGTCAGTCGTACAATGTGGTGCCCACCGACTCGTTCCTGAGCTCCAGCGGCGGCTACGTGCACGGCGTCGAGCGTCCTGGCAACGTGGTGCAGATCAAGACGACCCCGAGCAGCTCGCAGCAGCAGCCCATGTACCAGCGCTCCAACATGTACGGCGGAGGAGCGCCGTACTATTCCCAGCAGCAGCAGCGGACACAGGAGCCGTCAGCGCAGCACAGCTCGCTGGATTTGGTGCCTCCAGCTGCCGCCATGGCTGCTAGCTTCGATGCTAACGGTGCTTCTTCCAATATGGGACGGGGCATGAACAGCGGCGTCGCCGGCATGTTCAATGCTGGATCCCGCATGCCGCAGTTCAGTCCTGGTGCCTCGGGTCCGTCACTGACGACGCGGTTAAAAGATGGAGGCGTGGATATCTCGACAGGGTCGACTTCGAATGGCAACCATCTTCCGTACATGCAACAGCAGCAGCAATCGGCCACGAAGTCGCTTGACGCGACTCCGCTCTACTCAGATGTTGCGAGCTCGACAACGTCGATGGCGATGGTTAGCCTTGGCTCGGATGGTTCAACAACGACAACGGTCAGTGCGAACTCATTGTATCCGCCGCCGATAGCACCACCTCCGGCTCAAATCAGCGCCAACAGCGAAGACTCGTGCACTTTGTGCAGCGGTGCACACAGCGACAGAATCGCTAGCCACTGCGGACATCGATTCCATGCTCAATGCCTGCAGTCATGGGGAGGGTCAACGACGTGCCCACTTTGCGCTCAGGTACGTTTGTTGGTTGCTCGCATAAGTCTCGCTTCATCGAAATCATGTTAACAGTGTTTATGTTTTTTTTTTATCGATCTGTGCACAGCAGGCGTCAAACAGTATCACAAGCCTCCCTCAAGCAACCCCTGTCAGCTATGGCCTCAGTGCAGATATTTCGGTTTCTGGACTAACACAAGTCTCGACGGGTCAGAGCGAACTGTCTTTGAGTAGCGGTGGAACTATTAACAACAGCTCCGTCGCCACGGGTGGCAGCAACCCGTTGTCGATTTCGCCAAGTTCTGTGGGATCAGCACAAGTAACGGGAATCAACATCCTGCAGGTAAACAATTCCGTGGCAGGCGGGCGCCCGCCTCCGATTGATACCCGCATTGTGGATACCCGGCTGGGTGCGACGACATTGAGTGGGGGGAAGCGTAGCTCAACCTCTACTCGATCGAATTCCAGTAGTGGAGGGCGTGTACGCAAAAACAAGAAGCTGAAAGACTGCTCAGTTCCAGGCTGTGATCGCACGGTGCGTTCACGCGGTCTCTGCAAGGGTCACGGTGGTGGGCGTCGTTGCGGATTCGCCGGGTGCGGACTAAGTGATCAGGGCGGAGGGTTTTGCATCAGTCATGGCGGTGGTAAGCGTTGCCAACACGAGGGCTGCGACAACTCGGCTCAGTCGCGTGGGTTGTGCAAGTTGCACGGAGGAGGTAGTCGCTGCACTGTTCCAAACTGCACAAAAAGCTCGCAGGGTCGTGGACTGTGCCGTGCGCACGGTGGCGGCCGCCGATGCATGGTGGAAGGGTGCAACAAGACGGATCGCCGTGCAGGCTACTGCGTGACTCATGGTGCTGACAAGAAGTGCATCATACCCGAGTGCTCCAAGACCGGTCGCATCGACAACATGTGCACCAAGCATTACTTTGAGCGCCACCCTGCGCAACCACCTGGAACTGTAAGCACGACCCCCCCTCCTGTCATCACTGTCAATGCTAACACGACTGCTGCCAGAGCTCGAGCTGAAAGGAAGAAAGCTGCAGAGCAGGCTGCCGCGGCCGCCGCTGCTGCTGCCAGCGGCTACGCGGTGCCGTCTTCAGTGATGCTTAATAGTTCGGTTCCTGCCCCCAACGCGCCCTATGACGGACGAGTAGGCGGGGCAATTACCAAGCCCGAGCTGTTTTAGACGTCTGTCCTCACTTGCTCGCACTGACACTGTCGCTGGCTACCAGCACCGATCTGGAGATTGTACAAATTTGAAACTCAGGATCGGATGCCTGGAGACGGCGGCGGTACAATGAGCACGTGCACGGATGGATGGATGAATGATCGTCGGGTGGACCGAGGACTGTATTTGTAACGAGGCAAAATACGCGAAGTGGAATTACATGATAAAGACGCGAGCTGGATGGAGACTCGAGCGATAAACGAATCGGCTGCGCGGCGACCGAGATGAAATGGGCGACCGACAGAATTGAAAAAGTGAAGACGAATGGTCACGATGAAGTTGAAGTGACCCAAAACTGAAGTTGAAGATGAACAAGTTGAAGAGGATGAAGATGAAGACGCACAACGCGGATGAAGGAAAAATGGACAAAGTCCCAGGCCAGTTGAATGAAGGAGGGCCGCAGCGAAATTGCAAACTGCACAAATTGCACACCCCGCCACCAAGTGAAATTGAAAATGAAATTACAACTTTTGAAGCACACACCAGGGAGAGCGAAAAATGCGAAATGCAGTAAAAAAAACAAGAAAGTTGAAAAGACCCAGGGTAGCTCAGAGCTAGCTAGTTCGCGTTCCAGTACTCTTCCGCTGCGACGGACTCGGTGGTTCAAGGGGAAGGTCACGCACAAGCCCACTGGAGCGGAAAGAGGACTGGGGACGCCAGACGAAGCAAAGTGCGGAAGCGAGACCCATGCATATAGGAAAATCAAGTGACGTAGTAAAGTGAGCGCCTCCCCAGGAATTAAAATTGGGGCGGTAAGTTGAGGAAATAACGAAGCCCACAGATGAATGTTCAACCGACTGCTGTGTTCGCGTTGTCTGATTCGCGAGCGTCAGGCTGATCGCGTCTGCACTGCTGCGAGTTCTCGTTTCAGTTCTTGCTGTCGTTTGAGCGAGGCGCCGCGTTTCTCGATTACGGTCCGAACCAGGTCTTTCAGCTCTTTGGCCCGCTCTTCTTTGGCCAGAGCACGAGCCACTCGCCTTTGTTCTCTATCCGCCTCAACGGCGCCAATTCGCTCTAGCAACAGTCGTTTGCTCTCAGCGAGCTCGTCCTCGGTCAAAAGTTTTTCGTCGCCTGTGCCGACCTCCTCCAGATACGCTTCACCGACTCCTTCCGGTGCACTCGACTTAGCGGCGACCTTGCTCTTGACTGCTTGAACCCACTCGAAGCGGCCTCTCACTTTCGCGATTTGCTCGTCTGTCATGTTGTCTTGCTTCATCCTCGCCTCGGCTTCATCCAACTTACCCAAGTACAGTAAGCGTGACACGGCTCCGTTCGTGTTGCGGTCCACGGCTTTTTCCGCCCACGACGCCCGAATGGCCTCGTACTGGAGCTCTTTCGTGTTGTCCTCCAGCAGCTTGACCTCTTCGGTGCTCCAGCAACTGACTCGCCATTTGATGCCGCTCGGGCCACGGGAAGAACGAGCTGTTGCAGGCATATTAGACTCTCCCGGCGGCGGTGCAGCTTCTGACGGTTCATTCTCGTCAACCGGTACTGTGATGGCTTCTTTTGGTGGGGTGAGACCTGCATTACTTCGGAATGGACGCAGTGATTGCAATTCGTCCGGTACAATGCAGGTGCTTCGGTCGATGCTACCTTGAAGGATATAGCCGCGCTTATCATCCGCTGGTGGTTGGCTGATTTCGCCGGCAGGAACACTCGGGAGCTGCAGCAGACGAACGTCACCCTTGGCACTAACTTCTCCGATCTGTGGATTCTGCTCCGCGCCGAGATCAAAGACTTGCAACTTCGCGGAGAGATGATTTACTACTGCGCCGTCCTGCAGAAGCTGGAGCTGGAAGCTGGTCCAAATTGACGTCTTTGGTGCCATGATGACGTCTCGGAAGCACAACAAGGGTTTGTTTGGCTCGTACATTCCTTCGAAGCGAGTCAGCTTCATCTGATGCGTTGTCGACTTGGTGATATCCCAGTCACTAGCTAGGGCGAGTTTCCATTTGCCTTGACGGACGTGAAAGTTTCCAGGGGCGCAGTCAACAATCAACGTGTAAGCGGAACGCGAGTACAGACCATCGTTCGATGTGGCTGGGAGCAAAACTGTGGAGCACAGCGTACTTATCTTCTTAATCTCACCGGTGGCATCGTTCACGATCGAGATGTGCGTGAAACTGGCCAGTAGTTCTTCTGTAAGGTGAAGATCGATTCTCAATTCAGGGGCCGATGCAGACTCGTCTCCGTCTTCCGTGGTCAATGGGGAGAGTTCAAAGCTATGCTTGAAAAAAATATTCCACGATCCGGGCAACATGACAGGGTACGTCCCGTCGCACTCCATAACATGAAGGTTACTCAGACTGCGCCAATACGTAGGTGCGTCTTGGAAGTTTACCTTGTGATCCGACTCAACCTGCATGCTATAGCCGTACCGCAATGTATTTTGCGGATGCATGCGGTACACAATGCTACCTGTATCCGCAGCCGGGATACTGATGTACCCCGAAAACGTCGAGTTCAGCGTTACGATGGTAGGCAAAGAAGACCTTGAGCTCTTCTTCATCTCCTTCTCCTCGATTAGTATCACGCTACCGTTGGGGTCGACACCAAGGTGAGTAGCCATTAATGCTGAGGGCTTGCTCAAGTTGTCCACGCTGTGATCGGGTTTCTCTGGAACCTGGACAGGTGTAAGCGTGGCAACAAGGTTCACAATTTTCGGGGCAGTATGTGAAATGTCGGCGGAGCTATCCCCAGCTGGTTGCTCGGTCACAGGTTCTTGCATCGCCACCACCACAAATTGAACTCGCGGCGTCTCGAACAGTACGAGAGGCGAACTCGCATCAGTGGCACCATCAAGCGGGGGCTCGGGATTTGGGATCCAGGCTCGAACAAATGTGTCAGAATACTGTAGTAGTGGATGAACCAACAGGAAGACCAGTTCGCTAACTCCAGTGACCTCCTCAGAAATTGCAGCTGGAGCGCCTTGACGAACCATCTTAAACGTAGTATTACCAGTGTCGCCCACAACGTCAGTCACTAACGCAGCCTCGCCAAAAATCATATCGGCAACTCGGTCTTTTCCTGCTGAACAAATAACAGCTCGAGGCTGCAAGAAAATACCACAGTGATTACAAATGAAAACTAGTGTCCAGCAGAATAATTGTTTACCTTAGGTAAGCTTTTAGTCTCCGGGTTGTCGGCTATCTCTTCCACTCCAGGAGGAACTTCAGCTGTACCATCAGCGACAGAGTCTGTTTCAAGTGACATCTCATTAGCTTCGTCAATTCGTTCGGGCTGCTGACTGCGTGGCACGAACTAGAAATGCACGCGCAATATTAGTAAAAAAAAAGGAAAGGATGAAATACACAGGCGCACAGGGGCCTTACCTCTTGAAGCTGGTGGTAAATGTTTTCGCTGAAGCTGTGGCTAATACCCGGCTCCCAGCGAGACACTTTCCAGCTTGTGAGTGCTAACATAATCTGCACCATCGTTTGGCACATACCATCGACCGAGCTTATTCTTCTGATGCCAGGTTCCGAACTCTGGGTATAATTCGGGTGCAGCCAATTCAGCACTTTATACAGCGCCTTCACCAGCAAACACGGCCAGATCTCATTTCTCATGGAGCTCGCCAGATAAACGACATTCCCGTCGGAATCCACGGGTAGTTTATCGTCGACATCCACCCGACGCCAACGGCCAAAGACAAAAAGCTTCACGCTGTACTTCCCTCCAGCATTATACACTGGATGTCCTGAGCTGTCTTGCGGGTAAATTGCTTGCCACAGAAATGGCGCTGGGTTGGGAGTAACACCATTGTTTTCGTCACCAGAACTGTAGAGTTGCTCCACAATTCTGAAGTAAGACGCCATGTCCGCGTGAATTATCTCTCCATGGGGGATTTCAGGCTTGTACACAGAGTTTGGAGCGACTTCAATTCGTGGAGGCGGCACTACACCCCACGGAGACGTGGCGTTGCTCACATCTACATCTCCTGTAATGGCTTCGTCCTCGTCTTCACCGTCGTCCACCAAATCATCCGCGTCAAAGTCCACTTCTGCAAGAAGATCGCGAGGGCGCTCATTAACAATATACGCGATCGCGTCCTCGAAGCCCATATACACCCGCTCTCGGTTTTGCTGCTCCCGCTCGATACGATCCTCCTCCCTACTCCAGGCTTGGAGTGCATCAATCTGTTCCGGACTCCACCGCCGCTGGAAATCTCGAGGGATTCGCCATTCATGGTCGTGGTGGTGATCAGCTGCTGCTGCTGCTGTTGACGAAGCTGTGGTCGTGCTCGAAGCTGTAGAACCTACCTTCTCGCTTCTTAAAAATCCATAGTCCTTCTCCTTTGACCTCGAAAGAAACACCTAGGATACCAAAACCAAAAACTATCGTCAGTTCTCAAGAATCTCAAATCAAACCGCAAAACCTGCAAACTGTACGTGTGCGTGCTTCGGTGGAGGGGGCTTTTTCGGAGGTTCCGGTTCTCCTTTCTTCGCCGCAGGTGCAGCTCCTTTCTTTCCACCTGCAGCCTTCGGCTCTGGAACAGGAGGCGGCGGCGTTGCCGGCACCACCGGCAAATCCACGATGACCGGCAGGAACTGGCACGGACGCTTCCACGTGACCCCCGCTTCGCAGCCAACCGCCTGTATCCAACAGCGCCCATTAACGTTAGCTTACAAATCAATGACTATGCAATGCCCTGCAAGTTCTCCTACCTCCATCGGAAGCATGAGGTTTTCCGGCGACATCGGATCTTGAAAAGGCTCTTCAGCGGTGCCCCAATGCTCCGTTGCTGCAACGAAGTAGCTCAGTATGAAATTAATGCTACATGTATGCAGCATACTAGTTGCCGTCTCAATTGCATTGACGCAGCATACGTACGCAGCGTTGCGGGGTCCGTCCATTCCGGGAAGACCTCGGAGGGCACAGCGTTGGGCGTCCACAGCGGTGGAACCGAGTCGGAGTCCGGCAACTCCGGCGCCGCCACGGATTGGCGGTAGGTGCGCGCAGAGGGCGGCGGGTTCAGCGCCGAGCCCTGCGCCGTGAGCTTGGACGGCAGCTTCTTGGGCGGCATCTTCTGGTGGGGCAAAGGTCGCCGATGTTGAAGAGGACCGGTCACTAAAGCGCGCACCCCTGATTACCGACGTCTGACAGTCGCCAACTGTCAACTCAGACGACGAAGAAGGCGGCGGAAGGTCCCAAGACGGCGCGATGGAGAGCAGCCAGCGCGTGTACGAGGCGCATCAGCGGCTTGCGCTGCTTTGTAGAGAGTACTTTAGTGTAAATCTCCGTGTTTTAACGCTAATTGCTCCCGCTGATGCGCTGCAGGGCGCTCGAGCACAAGACGGTGGCAGGCGGGAAGGGCATCCAGGTCGCCTGCGCCACGTGGTAATGCGCGTCATTGCCACTGCTAACTCCAATGTGGAGGCTAGTTGCACGGTGACTGATGGCGTTGTTGGTATCACTGTGGCTGCAGCACGTTCCTGAATAACGCCGACGTTTCCAACTGCGGAATGTGCGGGTGGGTGTTGACTGATAGCGTCGAGTGTGTTGGGGCCACTGGCTTTTTAATTCGGTAGGCTGCAAAAGCACTAACTACTCACTGTGCTATGTTGTTATTGATCTGTTGCGGTTTGCAGAGCGGAGATGAAGCCCCCGACGCACGATGTGCAGGCCGACGGGAGCTGGAAATGCGGCGGATGGTGAGATGAGATGAAGAAGAAAACAAAACTGCTTTTGTTTGTGAGTTCTTCAGCTGACAGGGAGTCGTACGGTTGTTCTCTATTTGGTTGCTGGTGTAGCGGTACGGAGAACCGGCGAGCAGTGAAGGAGTGCTCGCAGTGTCGGCTTCCGTTCTACTCGCTGGTGACGACGGCGGCGCCTGCGCAGATTTTCTGCTCTCGGTGTGGGTTCCTGAACGACGGAGGCAATCTCACGTGCGTGCAGTGTGACTACACGATCCGGTCGACGCTGGATAAAATCAGCACGGATCTCAGAGACAGCACCAACTTCCTGGCACGAGATATGGGGGTGAATATCCACGTCAAGTGCCCCGGGTGCTTCGTGGTGTGCTACGTGCCGCCGGCGACCGCGTGTCTGCGCTGCGGCTCGTGCCACACGTATTTTGCGTCGCCTTCGGTTGGTGAGGTAACGAATTTCCACATGACGCGTCTCGCGTCGTCCATTTCAAGCTCGTTCATGGGATTTTTCGGAGGGAAAAGAGGCGGGCAGGAGCAGAGCGAGGATTCCCGCCGACAGGAAGAAGCTCGAGAAGCACCTGTGGGCCGGCTGATTGCTGCAGGACAGGGTGTCGTTAATTCACCCCGCCACTCCTCGACTATCAGTGAAGCGAGCGAACTCTCAACGAGTCTTCAGCAGTTGGAGGACAGCGAGGTTTCTGGAGATGAGTCAGAGGAAAAGCCCGATGCCTCTCAGGTTCAGGAGCGTGTGAAGAACTCAAAGGCCCAGGAGAAGGAGAAGCAGCTGACGGAGAAGCAGGAGGAAGCCGATACGTCGACGAAGCAGTCTGTCGCTGTGGTGGATCACCCTTCGCCGCCCGCTTACCCACGAAAGGAGGAACCGTTTTCGTCGTTGAACATGTCGAGCTCTGGCAGCTCTGTTAGCACTGGAAAGGAGCAGGAACAACCGAGTCTTGCACGGTCGATGCCGCTACGGACTGCGCTCCCTGCACCTCGACAAGAGCTGGTTGAGGTGGAGGGTGATATCGTGGAGCTGTGAGGCTTACGTGCGGCCAACACGAGGCGAGTTAATTCTATTGGCGTGATTGCTTGAAGGGCTGGGTTCACGAGGGATTTTTTGTGGCTTTGTCAGAGCCTGCACGCAGCAACTGCAAGAACGGAAAATATATGATTTGATTATGACGTTCGCTCTCGTCGAAGGCGGGCTGCCTCGTGTTTGTCTGTGTCTCTGGTGGCGTCCCATGCAAAAGATGCAAATTCGGCGTCGTCTCTTTCCAACCTAATACCAAAAGGAGTATCGCACTAGCGGGGGCGAAGCAGCAGCGTAGCCTACAAGGTCAAGCTTTGGCTTTGTTGTTTTTGCTACACTTTGCTTGCCGGCCTGGCGGCAATACTGATAATAATAATATTGTTAGGAAGGACGGTGTGTGCGATGATGATGATGATCACCATCGCCGGTCGTCGTAGTGATTGTTGTAGCGATCCTCGGGCATCGAGTCCCACCGAGTGCGGCGGCCCTGGCGCGGAGGCGGAAGTGGGGCCTGGTAATGGTCTCTTGGGGAATAGCGGTTATCCCGAGGCGAGTACGACGGCTGCTCCCTTTCCACAGCAGCGTACGGGTTCGGCTGAAACCCACCTCCTCGAGGAGGCGAGTAGCGAGAGGCCTCTTGCCACTGCACATTCTGCGATTCCATGCTATGCGAGTGGTGCAGCTTTGCCCGCTTACTCATTGAAGGGGAATCCACACCATATCGGTCATTCTGCCCACCGTATTGGTGATGATGGTCGTTGTATCGATCATCCACGTAGCCACGATCCGTGACTGCCGAGGCACTGTTGTGGCGACGAAGAGTAGGTGACGTTTGCTGCGGCTGGTCGTACTCATACGAAGGTCTGCGGTATCCCAGGTGACTGTTTCCACTGTCACTTCGGCCACGGTTTGACGTTGTTGGGGTGATCGGGCGGTAGGAATCCTCGACCGGTTGATACGACGAATACAAGGGGTCCGAAGCAGACGCCGCGATGGACGCTTGTCTTGCACGGAACTCAGCGCGCTGCTCCTCCAACTGCTTCAGCTCCATGAACTCAGCTTCGCACGCCGCTGCGTACAGCCTCTCCAGAGCTCGTTCTTGCTGCTCTGCCTCAACTTCCGAAGTCGCTCCGGGAGGGAACGAGAACAGGTCCATGTTCTCCAACTCACGCAGCTCTCTGATCAGCGTCTCGCGTTTGGCAGTCTGCTCCGTCAGGTTCTTGCGGTACTGCTCGACATGGCCGCGACTGTTGTCCAAGTCAAGGTCGTACACTTGCTGGTCCATCTTGCCCCACGCGATGCCCCCCACCGACGGGAACGTCTTGTCCTCCTCCCCGACGACAACAACGTCGTCATCCTCTGCGTCGTCCTGCTCGCCACAGGCGTGGTGGAAGACGCTGATACTCGACTCCAACTGGAACATCCTGTCGCTCAGCATGTCGGCGCTTATGGTGGCGTTCACCAGCTCCTGCAGGTGCGCGGCCAACCGCGTGGTGGGGGCCGACTCCACGACCTCGGGCATGTCCTCCAGGACGCGCTCCACGGCCGCGTCGGTGGTCATCTCCTGCAGGCGCTTGGCCCTGTCCTCTTCGGCCTTGCCGTCGACTTCCGGCGCGACCTCTCTGCGGCACAAACACGTATAACCA
>JAHWLF010000756.1:0-11054 GCA_024679295.1 Phytophthora parvispora
GGCTCACGGCGGCGGCCTCTTCCTCCACGGCCTTGCACTCGGCTGTCAACTGCACCAGGTTCTTGCGCGCCTGCTCCGCGCTCGACTGGTTCTCGAGCTGCTGCGTGAGCAGCTCCCCCTTGGCCGCCTCCTCCTCCTTCATGGCGATGGCCTTGGCGCGCGCTTCCTGGGACTTGGTGGTGATCTCAATCGCCAGCTGCACCGACTTCTGGAGGCTCTCGCGCGTGAGCTGGTCCACGGGCTCGGCCGACTGGATATCAACGTTCGTGATGCAAAGGTTGTTGGCCGGGAACACCAGCTCGTCGCGCAGCTTCTTGTTCTCGTCCAGGCCGAAGATGGACGTGCGGATGATCTGCGCGCTGTGCTTGTGAAAATAGTCGAAGTCTTGCACCGCCACAGCTCCGCGAATGCGCGATGCGAGCGTCTTGCAGGCATCGCCCGTGAAATCCTTGACGTTGAATATCTTGGCGGCATCCGCAGGCTTGGTCGAGTCGACGCGGAAACGCCAATTGTAGGCGATTGTGAGCGACAACCGCGCGTGGTCCGAAGTCTCAACGATGATCTGGTCGCGCATGAAGTCTGGGCCGAGCTGCAGGCACAGCGTCCGAATTACATTTGGTTCCTTTGGAACTCCGCCAGATAGTCGCAGGACGGTGAACTGCTCGTCCGGTTCCAGCATCACGAGCGTCGGTCCGAACAAGATGCGCGATGATGTGGTCTTGTAGTCGTAAACTTGGATGCCAGCATTGTGTGGCACCTCGAAAGTCACTACGCGCGTGGGGTCACGCGGTTGTGGCAGGCCTTTTGAGGCGTCCCAAGGCCGCCCGAGACTCGCAGTCAATTTATTCGACTGGGTTGGGTCCGTGACGTACGCTGATCCACACGCTTGTGAAGATAGAAGTTCCTCCACGGCCGGCGGCAACTGCTTCGCCCACAATTCTTCGGTGGGTTGCAGCATGTATGTCTCGCCCTTCACAGCTCGAACGTGACCTGTCTTGCGCTCGCGAACATACACGCCTTCGTTGACATCAAGTGGGATCGCGCGACGAGTCTCAAGGACTTTCACCTGGATCGGCGGAATGTATTCGCGTGGGCCGTGCACCATCCACCGCTCACCAGCTTCACGACGAACACCACTCGATTTTTTCTTGGCAAGAGCGTTGCCTCCATCTTCTCCCTCCGGTTCACCCCCTTCCTCCTCGGGTAGCTCGATAAAGGACTCAACTGCCTGAAGCAAGACGGCTTCGTCGTCGGCTAGAACGCAGATATCCTCCACGCGGCCGTTCTCCAGCTGCTCGCCAGGCTGCAAGAAAAAGCTAGCCTCACCCTTGCGCAGCTCACGAGTGCCGCGACGCTGCACTCCGTTGACAACAGGGTCCACCACAATGCAGTACTGGCGGTTCGTGAGTATCGTAATGGTGACATACCCCAGAATCTCCTCGTGCACGTCTTGCACATGAGTCTCGGTCGTCTCAGTCGTTATCAGCCACTCTTCACCAGCGCGACGTGCTATGCCGTAGACGTCCTTGAATGTGCGCGACGCGCGCAAATGCAGTGCAGTGTCCAGTGTCAAGATATGAGCTTCCAGCGTCTCGACGTGCACCTCGTCAATGTGCGGCAGGTACGCGCCCGGTGTGCGGACCAGCCACTCCTCGCCAGCATCTCGTTCGATGCCTTGCGAGTCTGTGCACTTCTTCTCAGCTCGAAACTTGATGGCCTGGTTCTTCTTGACCACAATGGCGTGCACCACGTCCACGATCTCCTCCTCCACGCGTGGGTAGTAAGTCGCAGGGCCCACAAAGAGCCACTCGTCGCCGGCGACGTACTTGTCGGTTTTGCGCGTCGCGCGGACGCGAAGCGCGGTGTCGACCGCCACAACACGAAGCTGCCGGATCTCACCGACCTGCTCCTCGCCGGGATACAACGGGAACGGCTCCGGGTACTTGTCAAAGATGCGAAACTCGATCTCGCCGTGCTTGAGCTTGGCCTGGTCAAAGGCGTCGCGCACGACCTTGCCGTCCTCGGAACGCACCACCGGGTTGCGCACCTCGACGTAGTGCTGGGCTGGCAAGACGATCATGTTCTGCGGCGGCGTCATGACATGCTCGTGCTCCTGCCTCGTGTACGTGAGAGGCCCTGCCAGCACGCGCGACACGTTCGAATTCGTGTCCAGCACGTGCACGTACTTGTAAGGCGGCAGGCGGATCACGCGAGGGCCGCCGTCCTTGTTGTTGTACGCCATGCTGAGCATCGAGAAGGCGAGATTGGACTTGGTGGAGAGTGGGGCTGGAAGCTTGAAGAGGCAAAAGCGGGAATGAGCTCTTGGCACGATCGCCTCGAGTCGATATCTTTTCAACCCAGGTTGAAGTCATATACCGCGACGACATGTGTGCAGCGACGTTTTACTCCAAATCCTCGATGGTCAGCTGTGGCTGGGCCACTTGCTGGTGCATGAAGGCTTGCCACTTGCCCTCGCTCGTGAGAAGTTTGCGGACTGTTACCTGGTCAGGTGCGAATGCCTCAACCATAGTTGTCGCAGTTATGGAGACCGCCGTTCCTGCTTCCTGCAGGTGTGTGCGCGTCTGCCACTTACCTGCTGCGACCTTTATCCAGTCGCTGCTGTCACTACTGCTAACTTCCAGCCAACCCCCCTGTTGCATGGGAGGGGTAGGCACCCGAGTCCCCACTGTGGTTCCCCGTTCGGCCGCGAGAATTCGCTTGCGAGACTTTGTTGCAGACCTTTTCGATGTCTTTGCGGTAGCTTCGATAGTTGGCTCAGACGGTTGTGTTTTTTCTTGCTTTGCCTCTTTCTTGGCTTGACGAGTTTTCCGATAGTCCTCGATTTCAGCGATGGCGTCGTCGCTATTCTGCTTCGCAATCTCGATCAGCAGAGCCTCGCGCTCGGTCACTGCAATGCTCATTGCACACAGTTAATAGCTAAGCAATTCGCTGTAGAGGACATGAGGTCAATACGCAGATACTGTACACTCACCTAGCTTTTTCTCGAGTTCTTTCAGAATGATCGCGTGCTGCTCGGATGTACCGCGCTTTGCGATATCGAATGCTGATCCAGCAGTGTAGCAATCCTAACTCTGCCGTTAGTTGCCTCTGTCGTTCAGTCTTTAGCTTGACTGTGTGCGACTGAGTACCTTGGTAACGGAGGCGTTATAGCGCAGCAAAAGCTTCACCATATCCACATGCTCATGAATCACTGCCCACCTCAAGGCTGAATACCCTGTTCGATCCACCAGATCGGTCTGCGCACCGCGTTTGAGAAGTAATTTGATCGCTCGCATCCGCTTGTTGCGGCATGCGACGATGAGCGCGGTCTCGCGTAGCTGAAGGGGAAAGGGTATGTTAGCGTACACCAGACGCGTGAGGTGACTGGTTTAGTATCATTACCTTCGAGAATGCGTTGATGTCGGCCTTGTAGTAGAGCAGCATCTTCAACAAAACAATATTGCCACACTACAAGAGCAAAACGTATATGAAACACACTCCAGTATTCGCTGAACGGACAGCGCGTGATCTCACTTTGCTGGCGTACACAATTGGCGGGTTGCCCAAACTATCACATCCGCTCAAATCGTAACAATCCGCCCGCAAGAGGGTCCTGATACACGTAGGGCGATGATCAGTGCCACCAATGCTTTGCGAACTCGTTCAACAAACTGGACGCACCAGATGAGAAAAATTCCAAAAGGATAAAAGCCATGATAGTAGTACTTCCTCACTTCCTCCGCGAGCAGGAACTGCTCGTAGTCAAAGTCGTCGTCGCTGTCTTCTGCGTCCATGAGGTAGAAGAACAGAATCCGAGATAATTAAAGCGCGGTTCGAACTACATGTATATAATTTTGACGAGCACCGTAAAAAGTACGGTTGAATATTTAGAAATGAACAGATCAAATTCTGCAGCTCCAATGTTTGTGTTTTACCAACCTCGCGATTCTAAAGCGGCTATGCCTCGCCATCCTGGAAACATAACACTCCAGATTAGTACTCCACACATTCATTGTTACAATATACGGAAGTATATCATCGTACCTCGACATCATTATCATGGACTCTACTACGACCCATGCGCTCGCGCTTGACGGGTGGTTCGTTTCCATTTTGAGCACGCTTGAGCGAGTCGCTTCGGTCCCGCTTGGTGCCAGAAGCGTGGTCCTTCTTGGTCGCTTCATGCTTGATCTCACTTTCGTCCTTTTGTTCTTTCTTGACAACGTGCTCAGCATTTCCAGATTTAGGAGACGGCAAGGACTGGCGAGACGTTGGCGCTGCAGTTTCTGCCGTCTCCTGATTCGCATCGTCGGCCACAACGCCAAGGACGCCCTTGACCAGCGCGCCCGTGCCTTTGACCGCCAAGTCCAAATGATCCACACTCGCCTTCATGGCCGCACGCATGGTCCTCCAGCAAACCATTTCATCTTTGTCTGGCCAGTACTCCTCTTCGATACCATTCTCGGGGTCCCATGCTTCCTTGAAGCGCTCCGTGTACGCTGTCAAAGGAACCTTGGAGGCTAGTGAAGCATAACGCAAAATAGGTTAGCTACGTGATTTGCCGGCACATCAAGTAGTGAGCTCAGGCCTACCTCTTTCTTTGCCCTTAATCTTCTCCAAGATTTGTGATGGCTTCGAGCTCTCGGACAGAATCTGCTCCAGCAGAGGGGAGGTTAGCTGCCGACGAGCCCGCTTCACCACCTGTTTAGGAGCAGACGATGCCTCCTTGTCTACAGCAGGCGGATACTTCTCGTATCCGGGACACTTCTCCTGTTTCCACTTGACCCAATTGCGCTCGCGCTCGAGAACGTACGAAACCATCTCGTTGAACCCTTCGCCATCCGACGGCGTTTGCTTTAGCAGTGCTACTACACGCTCAGTCAAATCAGCAAACTTGGCTTTCGGGGTTGTGCTTCCTGCTGGAGGTTTAGCTCTCGCCAGGTCGTTGAACAGGATGAGGAATTGAGTCAGCATGCATTCCCGTAGAATCGGGTCACGAAGCTGCAGTCTGAACAGGCGGCTGTTAGTCAAGTACTTTGGCTGGAAAAAGTGTTCCTGTGAGCTCTGATCTCCAAGATTTTTGCTAGAATCAGCCTCCGGTTCGTGCATGGTAACATCTGCAGAATGGATTGGGCCACCGCCCAAGTCCCGCGAGCGCTCCAGGTCATCCGGCGAGAATGCATTGCCCTCAAAAGCGGCGAGCACCACATTCAATTCCGTGAACTACAATGGGCACAAAACGAATACATCTTAGTTGAAGGGTTCACATCGGCGAGTACAACCGTTTCAATCATCACACATACAAACTTCTCCCAGTTTTCCGCCGACTGAGTGGCCATTTGGTGCTCACGGAAGAAACTCTGCAGGTCCCAGAACGTGCGATAGAGGTTGTAGTCGATCGGGCCGACATCCGCGCTAGGATCGTTGTCAATCTGCTCGTTAAACAAAACGACCGTGTTAAGTTTCAGACCGAGCACACCATTACGCTTTACGCGTGCACTCACCTCAAGGCCAGGTACAATCTCCGAGGCCTTGGCGGCGTCAGTAGCTTCGGCCAAGTCGAACGCATCTTGATCTTCAAACACAGTGACGTTGGTCACGTTTGCCTTGCCCGTCAGATTAACGGCCGAGCGCTCGGACAGGGCGAACGTGAACGACAAGAAGACCAGGATCTTGCCGCAGAAAACGCTGTTGTGGGTCTTGGACAGGCGGCGCAGCAGCGCGTTGCACATCCGCAGCAGACACAGCGACGCCTTGGTGGTGCGGCCCTTCTCCGCGATGAAATCCGGCTGTTACAACCAAGATACACTCGTCAGCCACAAAGCCAGAGGAGGACGGAAGTGGAACAAACTACCCACCGTCGTGAGCTTGTCCTTGCGGGACTCCAGCAGCTCCCACACCTTCTCGCAGGTGCTGATGGTCTGGCCCTCCATCAGGTCCTCCAGCACCTTGTAGGGCGTGCTATTGATCAGGAAGCGGCTGGTCACTCCGGCGATGCACAGGTCCAGCAGCGCCGGGACGCCCACGCTGCTGGGGGTGGCGTGGGCCTCCGTCATGAGCTTCCAGGACAGCTTCTCCACCACCTTCTGCACCGCCAGGTCCAGCACGTTGTGCGTGGTCTCCTGCGGCCGCGGGGCCTTGAGCTCCTCCTCCACGACGCTCAGCGTGTGGCTGTGCAGCCGCCCCAGGCGCGAGAGCGCGTCCTCGCGCGCGAAGAAGTCGGCGATCTTGCTCTACAGACGGCGGAGACGATGTTAGCGCAGGGTGCGGGCGCGTGGGTGCCCCCAGAGAGGCAGGAGAGGGCGACGCACCTCCGCGGTCTTGGCCAGCTCGAGCGCCATCGTGAACGGGGTTGTGCGGGATGGCTCGCTTCAGTCGGAATTTGAGGAGGCTGTGTGGTACATGAAATGTACATAGTTTGGTGTGGCACGGAACAGGAAAGGACCCTGGCCAATCGGATGGTGCCGAGCACTTCAACTTGGTGATCCAAATCGACTAAAACAGCGCTGCAGCAACTTCGTACGTGGCGAGTAAGATGCAGCAATTTCGTACGTGGCGAGTAAGATGGAGCAACTCATTAGTACCGGTACAGTATGCGAGACAGCGCTGGAGGTGGGCATCGAGCCGTGACGGACTATGTCGCGGGGCCGAGCTCGCAGATGCAAGTCGCAGGATGCCGGCATGTGTTGAGGCTCCGGATGGTGGACAGGCTGTGCCGCTGTGGCCAAGCAGCCTTGATGAAGCTGGCATTCCATTGCCTTCGGCTCGCGTGCGCGCAGTGCCATGTTCGACTCTCGAAACAGTCCAGCGTGACGAGCGTCTGGCTGGACCAATCACCTCCGTGCCGCCACCGGCCGCTTTCCCATCTAGCAGGTACTCTGGGCTGCTGTGGTGGCAGCGCAGCCAAGGCAAAAGTATCTAAGACGCCGCTATCCAAACCATGCCGGTGCGAGGCCCACGAGCTGCAAGCGCAGAGGAAACTTGAGCTGCTGCTCGGCCTCTGCACGCCCAGGGCGTTGCCGTGTCCCATGATGGTGGAGTCCGCACGCACGCCCAAATGATAGCAGAAAGTGCTCAGGAAATCGGGCTTTGTCTGAGTTGCCTGCCAGAAATCCACTCGCCCACGCTGCGTCGAGCCGAAATGTACAGCCCGAAAGCAACGTCTTGCCGCTTGGTTCGCTCACATCTGGCGGCGCTGACGAAAATCCTGAATCTCGGGCTCGGCGCGCCATACTGAAATCAAGTCCTTTTCCGCGCCCGGCTATGCATGTATAGTCCAGAACACTCCAGCAAGATTCGCGATAGACACGCGCGTCCCAGAATGCTTGTCAGCGGCACACGCAGCCGACGTCAGCGCCAGGTTGGCAGGCCAAGCTCAGCTCCAGCACTTTGGTATCCCCCGCGCCGCGCACAAGCTCCATCCCTCGACCTGCAATGGTCCAGCATCCCCGCCTGAACCCCGGCGCCAGCGCGTCCTACGGCACCGTGGCGACCGATGCGCCGCCCAAGGACTTCACGCCCAGCCCGCGCCGCCGCCTCACGCAATGGTACATCAACATGGCGCTCATCAACTTCGTCGAGTTCTCGGCCGAGTCCTCGCGCGGCGTCGTGCTGGCCACGCTCTTCCTCTACAACAAGTCGCTGGGCGGGGACCTGGCCTTCATGGGCCTGCTCACGTCGCTCTTCTCGGTGGGGCGACTCATCTCGTCCACGGTCTTCGGCTGGATGTGCGACCGCTACTCGTTCCGCTCTGTGTACTTGGTGTCGTCGGGCATCTGTCTGCTGGGCAACCTCATCTACCTCATGGCGGACATCCACGTTGCAGACAGTCTGACTGTGTTGGCTGCGAGCCGCTTCATCGTGGGCTTCGGTGCGGGTAACCGCAGCGTGTGTCGAGCCAACGTCGCGGCCATGACCACCATCAACCAGCGCCTGCGCTACCTCACCATCCTGGCGACGGTCGTGTTTCTAGGCTACGCGCTGACGCCGGGGCTTGGCAGCCTTGTGGCGGATGTGGACGTGTTCTTCTGTGGCATGCACTTCAACAAGTTCACGTCGCCGGGCATGATCCTCGTGGTGTTCAACTTGCTGACGATCTTCTCCATGCTGACCGCGTACGATGCATCCATTGGCATTCACGACGGCCCGCTCGAGTCTCCGAACACTGCGGCCACGAAGAACACGCTGTCCGACTTGACCTCCATGCCCGAGCGCATCGTGAACATCGGTGCGATGGTATTTATCTTCCTCAACTTCACCGCGCGTGGCATCCTGTCGGTGTTCGAGACGGTGAACATCCCGTTGTTCCTCCAGGTGACGGGCAGCGACCCCAACAGCGTCGTTGCTGTCGTGGACGCATCCAACTTCCAGTTTTACCTCGGCCTGCTGGGTCTCGTGTCGTATTTCTCCATCGAATACTTCCGCAAGAGTATGACGGATGTCAACTGGGTGCAACTCGGGTTCCTGTTCCTGCTGTCTGGTAACGTTCTGCTGGTGGTGCTGCCCGCTTCATTGACGTTTGGCCGTCTTGCATTTGCGGAGCTGCTGGTGTGGAGTATCGGCTGTCCGATCACGACTGCGGTGGTGGTGGCTGCTTTCTCGAAGCTACTTGGCGGGCGCCCGCAGGGCACTCTCATGGGCCTGCTGGGCTCTGCCGGCTCAGTGTCGCGCATTATCTTGCCGCTGTTACCTGCTGCCATTCCGACGCTGACTCCGGTGTTTATGATCAACATTGCGTTGTGCGCACTCAGCGTCGGGCTGCTCTACTGGTACAGTCGCGTCGTGTACAGAACGAAGCTGGAGCTGCTGGCTGATGTTGAGAACGCCTTCCGGGTTGTATCACCACCGAATGACCTGCGATCACCCTTGGGGTCTGACAAGGTCGATTTTGAAGACAAGTAAGCCGATGTAAATGAAATGAATCTAGCAGTCTATGCCTAACTACTTCGTCGAAGTCTATGCCTCACTACGTCTTCTACTGCTTACTTCTTAATCCTGACAAGCGCCATGCGTTAAAAACGGAAATTGAATCTTCGGTTTCCGTTTCGTACGACGGCCACGCCTCGCACTCTGCGATTTACCCCTTTGGTACCAAGCCGACGTCGACATGACCAACTACGCCACGGTGCCGGTGCAAGACGACAGCCCTGTGTCGTACGGCTCAGTCGATCACAAAGGTGTGCAGAAGAACCCCAGGTGTACGCAATGGTATGCCAACATGGTCATGATCAACTTCGTCGAGTTCGCGGCTGAAGCGTCACGCGGGGTGGTGCTCGCCACGCTCTTCCTGTATGCCAAGTCGCTTGGCGGTAGCTTGAGCCACATGGGGCTACTCACGTCGGTCTTCTCGATTGGCCGCCTCATTTCGTCCATGGTCTTCGGCTGGATGTGCGATCATCACTCGTTTCGCTCGGTGTATCTTGTGTCTTCAAGCGTTTGCTTGGTGGGGAACATTGTGTACTTGCTGGCGGAGGACTGCGCTACAGGGAGCTTGGTCGTGCTCACTGCGAGCCGATTTATCGTGGGCTTCGGCGCGGGCAACCGCAGTGTTTGCCGGGCGGATGTTGCCGCGATGACCACAGTCAGCCAGCGTTTGCCCTATATGACAATTCTGTCGACGGTCGAGTTCCTTGCCTACGCGCTCACCCCGGGTCTTGGCAGTCTCGTCGCCAGCACCGACGCGTATGTTCTTGGCATTCACATGAACCAATTCACAGCCCCCGGTGTCATTTTGGTCATCCTCAACATCCTGTCAATAGTTGGGATGTTGACTCTGTACGACGAATCGATTGAAACCCGAGATGGACCACGGGAGTCACCACAAGCCGCGGGGTCTAACAGGACTCTGAGCAATATGACAACGATGCCGGAACGCATTGTGAACATCGGAGCCTGCGTCTTCATTTTCCTCAACTTCAACGCGCGCGGCATCCTGTCGGTGTTCGAGACGGTGAACATCCCGCTATTCATCGAGGCCACCGGCAGTAACCCGGAGAGCGTGAGCGCCGTGGTGGACGCGTCCAACTTCCAGTTCTACCTGGGCTTGCTGGGTCTGCTGTCGTACTTCTCCATCGAGTACTTTCGCAACAACATTTCGGACGTGAGCTGGGTGCAGCTGGGCTTCTTGTCGCTACTTGCTGGCAATGCCGTCTTGACGGTGGTGCCCGCCGGAGACCTGTCCATCGGACTGCTTGCACTTGCTGAAATGCTGGTGTGGAGCGTGGGCTGCCCGATCACAACGGCGGTGGGCGTCGCGGCCTTCTCGAAGCTGCTGGGCGAACGTCCGCAGGGCACGCTCATGGGGCTATTCGGCTCGGCCGCCTCGATCTCCCGCATCATCTTGCCGCTCATCCCCGCCGCCATCTCGACGCTGACCCCAGTGTTTATGATCAACAGTGCGCTATGCGTATTCAGCGTGCTGATGCTCTGGTGGTTCAATCGACTCGTGCACACGAGGATGGACACGCGGACCGACACCGAAACAGCATACGCGAAAGTCACATAACGGCAAGACCCGCTAGCTGGGTCATGAACACTGGAATGCACGCCCCCTTTCAAACCTCGATTTTCAAAACCATCACTACGTTGGTGTTGTAGGCATGATAGGTAACTACGACGAGTCGTGCAGGCGCGCCTCGAGATCCTCGACCTCATGCGCTTGCAGAAGCGGCTGAGGTGATGTCGCGGAGGAAGCCACGAAGCCGTGCGCCAGGGCCTCTTCACGTTCTGGTAGAGGGCTGGACGAAGGGGGGCGCCACGAAGCTCTGCTCGTTGCCGCTGAGTGGGCACGGCCCAACTGCGGTGCGTGAGGAGACTTCAACATCTGGGCAAAGGCCGGAATGGCAAGGCCGGAACAACCAATTTTTTCCTGAGCTCACGCTCCGCCATCTGCTGGGGCATCTGGCAACCATCGAAACGACCACGCGCGCCGCGTCGGCCAAGATTCGAGCCCAGCAAGATGCCGCCACGCGCGACACCAACCGGTCTCCATAGCCCCCACTGCTGCGATGGCTGGTTTAGAGCACGACGAATTGCGGTGGCGATTGTCGCCGACA
>JAHWLF010000757.1:0-11299 GCA_024679295.1 Phytophthora parvispora
ATGCTCTCCTGGATGGTCAGCATGCCGCAGGACGTGGTCAAGAGCTGCGTGCAGAGCCAGCGCCTCGACGGCCCGCAGCAGGGCATGGCGCAGATCGCGCGCGACCGCATGAGGCAGGAGGGGCCCGGCTTCTTCTTCAAGGGCTTCAGCGCCACCATGCTGCGCGCCTTCCCCGTCAGCGCCGTGACGTTCCTTGTCTACGAGAAGGTCATGCAGTTCATGTCCTGAGACGAGGCGTGGAGAGTGGAGCGCGACTAGCGGGACGCAAGTTGAAGCGGAGCGGGCAACGCACATGTATTTTTCAAGATAATAGACCATCAAGTACTGAGCTAACAACCTGTCTGCTGTTCAATTCAGGGGGAGGCACCCGTGTCTGCAGCCTCCGGGGCGACCTCGTCGTCCAGCACGACCTCGTTCTCCGGCACCTTGTGCAGCTCCTCGGCCGTCAGCGGCTGCTCGCACATGGGGCACGTGGCGTCCGTGGCCAGGTGCTCCACGAACTGCGAGTGCAGACCGGGGAACGTGCAGCGCGGACACTGCGTCCAGTCGTCCTTGACCATGTGATAGCCCTGCAGCAGAATTGTTAGCAAGACGTGAGTGACCATGGTGTTAGTGTCGATCGGTGACTCACCGTAACGATGCAGTACGGGATGGAGTTCTTGCAGGTGGGGCAGTCCAGGTCAGCCTCGGCGAGGTCGTGTGAGCAGTACGGGCACGGGGTGCGCTCGTCGGGCGCTTGCTCCTTGTTAGGGCGGCGCACGATGGCCTCAATCTTGCGGCGGATGTCCTTGTCCATCGAGCCGCGATACTCGGGCGTGCGCATCAACGTCGCGGCGAAGTCGTAGCTGTATGCGCGCAGACCCGCGCGCTGGCACTCAATCACGGCCGAGATGAGGATGTTGGCGGCGTGGGTCGGGAACTTGGACAAGTGCTGAGCTACTCGAACGAGCATTCGCGCTGCCGGGCCGTGCTGCGACCGCTTCACGAGCTTCTTGACCAGCACGTAGCTGTGCAGCAGCGATAGCGCGTTCTGAAGCTCACGAGCCACTCGAAGGCGACGAGCGCGCAATTGGCGTGAGGTCTCCACCAACACGTCCCGAGCCAGCTTGTAGTTGCCCAGCTCCTGCTCCTGGCGAGCGATGATCACCGCCGTCTTCGCGGCCTGCGTGTAGTTGCCCAGGGCCAAGTACAGCCGGAAGATGTGGTGTGGATCCTTCGGGATGCCGTCTTGCTCGCCCATGAGATGGTCGATAAGCGTGTGCGTGAGCATGTCGTTGCGAGCTGCACCGACGACTTCGATCGCGCGTACGAGTGCAGTGTCCGCAGCTGAGCCGCTTCCGCCAGCTCCACCTCCACCTGCCGCACTGCAGGCGAGCAGCAGCTTCAGCGCCTTGTGGTAATTTCCAGCAGCCTGGTAAAACTCGGCGGCACGTTCAGGCGAAGTTCTCTCGTAGTGCTCCGCTACTTGTGACGCCCTCGACGCAGACATGTTCTCCTGACCCAACGTAGCCGCGAAACACTCCACCTCCCCATGTTGTTGGGCCAATGCGAAGGCCTCGTCTTCTTTGTTGGCCAGCAGCAAGAACTCGATGGCGTTCGGATAACGACCGGCCTCGGAGCAGTAGCGAGCCGCCGACAACGCACCTTCGGACGATTTGGTCTCGCGGACGATTTCAAACGCGCGCTCAGCGCCATCAAGGTGTTCAAGTTGCAGACGAACGACGTTATCCATCTCTCCAGCTCGCTCGTAAGCTTCAGCCGCAGCGGCGAATTCACCTGCGGCCTCTTTTGCCCGAGCGAACTGAGCGTGCACTTTGGAAGCCTTCACTTGAGCCATGAGCGGTGCTGCTCGAGCCAGGTTCTTCATCTGCACAAAGAGCTGGGCAGCCTTCTCCACCTGACCACCCTGTTCATACAGCGCTGCTGCCTCAGCGGTCTGCTTCATGGACTCCAAGATGGCAGCGCATTCCTTGAACACCGCGGAGTCTCCCAGCTCCGTGACGAGCTTAACTCCACGACGCAAGTCGCCCAAGCGGAAGGTACAGCGTGCAACACCGGCGAGACTCTGCATCTTGAGTTTGGCAGCAGCTTCCGGTTCTGGTGTCTTCGCTAGCGTTTCGTCGCGGCTGATACTCTCGATCGCATTGGCAGCGTGCTCATACATCCTCAGCGCGGCGTCAAACTCGCCGCGGAATTCGAGCTGTGTAGCGTAAGCAGCACTAAGTTCCGGCACGAGGTCGCGCGCGAGAGAATCAGCCAGCTTCAATGCTTGTTCCCACTGCAGCAGATGCCGCTGCATGTGTAGAGCTGCCAACGGGTCACTCGAATTCAAGAAGAGGCGACGGGCTTCACCATAGTCGCCAAACAACATGCAAACATGCCCTGCCAGTAGGTTCTTCTCCTCGATATCAGCTAGGCGATCGAGACCCAGCACCATGCCGGAGTCTCCCAGGGACCGATAAGCTCGACGAGCTGCTGGGATATCAAGTGTATGCATGGCACGCCCAGCAAGAGCAAGCCAGTAGTCCCTTTGATCGATACGCGAAGCCAGTCTCCAGGCTTCATCGAGCCGTAAGAGGCTGAGGTTCTGTCTGAAGGCTGCTTTCTCGGGCTCGCCTCCCCCAGTTGAGGTAGGAGGAACTTTGCGAAGTTGGTCGTGTGTCACTGCGGTTAGCGAGGCTAATCGTCCGCCTCCTGAAGCGTGTTGGCACGTAACAATTCCGTCGCTCACGAGAATGGGCTCCAAGTCGGACGGCACGGGTGTGGTTTGTGGGGCGATAAGTACGTCGCCATCAGGAAGAACCTCCAGGACGCCAAGCTGAGTGACTTCAGGACCACGGATCGTGGCGTCTGCCAACTGGAAGACCCCCATTTCCTTCGGCTGAAGCGCAATGAAAACCTGCTGATCCACCATGTCCCAAAGCACGCCCGTGGTGCTGGTAGGCAGGTTGGGGACGCTCATGGTCTCGCGCGTAGCTACATTGAGTATGTATCCGCGGCGCTTAGTGTCCAAGAAGAACACGCGAGTGCCGGTCTTGTTCGGAGCGAGCTGCACAATCCCCACGCCATCTTCGTGGCGATACGCGCAGCCGTCGAGGAACTGCCAAGCGTTCAAGTAGAAAAATTGGATCGATCCCGTGCCGTTGGTGGTTGAGTAGATAAAGAAATCCTTCGTGAGAGCCACAGCGCTGATCTCGCTGTTGCGTTCGTCTCGACCCCCGCCCGAAAACACCTTGCCGTGCTCTCCCTGTAGTTCACCGCCATTCGTTGGTGAGTTCGAGCCGCTGGTACCTCCCGGCTCAATGAGATGCAAACTAGCTTTCCCGTCGCACAGCACAACAGCGTAGTCGCGGTTGAGCTTCATGCTGGCAACTCGTCCGAGGTACTGCTGCTCATTGACCAGCGCATCAGCTGAAGATCCGTCGCAGCGGTAGAACCACACGCGGTTATTCATGCCGACGGCAACGTGACGAGGCCCGATAGCCACGAACGAAGGCTCCACGGACAATGCAATGCGAATCGCACCACTGCTACTGCTTCCGGTCTCATTGCGGCGCGTGTCGACTACACTCAACTCTCGTAGCGAGCTGAGATAAGCGACATAGTGACCGTAGTGATCATGAATGCGAGGCATCCTTGCGAGGAAGTTGAGCACTGTCCCGCCCTGAGTCGCTACAGTCAGAATTTGTCCGTCTGACGTGAAGCTCATCAGATGAGCCTCGTTTTCCTGTAATACAGACCGGATGTGTTAGTGTGAAATGCAAAGGGCCATAGTCGTAGTCGACAATGTACCTCTGTGTCGGAGAGTTTGATGGAGTCTGCGGCGACCTCAGTGAAGGTGGTCATGTCGATCACCTTGATTCCGCTTTCGCCACTGAGCGCCACTCGATCAAGCGTCTGCGAGTAGCACGCAGTGAAAATTCGCTCCGAGAAGAAGCGGTGGGACTGCAGCTCCTCGCCTACTTCCTGTTATGACGACAAGCATGCAAAGAAGGTTAAAACAACTAGCGTTCGTCCAGCACTAAGCCTGCACGTACATCGATCTTGGTGGAGATGACGATGAGGTATCCTTCCGAAAAGGCGATCATGATCATGCCGTCTGCGAACCACTCGATGAATATGATGTTGCCGTAGTGCTACAAACACGAGATCGCATCACCTGTTAGAGACCAAGGCCACTCAGCTTTCAACATGCAATTGCTGTAGCATACTGTCTGGAACGTGAGCTCGACGGGATTCGATGGATCCTGCAAATTGAACAGGATGATTGCCTTTGACAGCGCAATTGCGATCAACTGCTCAGCTGCCTTCATGGAGTCTCCACGCTTTCGGCCGAACTTGATATCCCACGGCTAAGCTCCCCCCCCCAGAAGCAGCAATGTTAGCAAGCCATCCAACGTCGACAAATGTTGTTTGTTATCAAAACCCACTTACCGTGTGGCTCAGCTCTCGCTGCTCAATGGTGTCACCCTGCGGGTTGCTGACCGTGAGCATTCGGTCTTCGCCCCCCAGCACGAGTTTGTCGTCCCCATTCCACGACCCGCAAAGAATGCGGCGCGAGTGCTTCCCCACCACAGGGACGAGCTTCCGGGTGACTTTGCTGTACAGGACCAGGTTCCCCTTCTGGGTCCCCACCGCCAGCAGCGACCCCTCTCGGGACCAGCGAGCGAACGTCGGGTCCTTGAGGTTCGTGTCCAAGCTCAGCGTCGAGCGCGTCCCGTTGTCCCATAGGGGCACGACACTGCTCCCCTGCTGCAGAATGGCGAGTGTACTGCCCTCCGTGTCCCATTCCAGCGCAATGACTGGTGCCGTCAGGTCCAGGCCGATTTCGTCGTGCTGCTCGCCCTGACGGTCGAAGATGTGCACCAGCCCGTTCTTGCCGGCCGTCGCCAGGAACGTCCCGTTCGGGTGCCACGCGAAGACCACAGGCCCCACGCCGTGGAACTTGGACGCCAACTTGAACAGCTTCTTCATCTTCCTGGCCCGAGATCAAGACTGTGAAGGGCCACCAAGCACGAAAGCGTCTCTTCAAGATCGCTGGATCTGATGGTATGGTTTGCAGACTAACTATTGTTTGCTAGGTTAACGTTACTTGGGGGCGCTTAGTTGCGGTGGCGACCTCTAACAGTTTGCAGTCGATGATGATCTCGGGGCTCAGCGATGCGCCGTGCCGACCAAGTTCGGCGTCGACGAAGTCTCCGGGCGAAAAGGACCCAGGCCAGAAATCGTTGGCCTCGCTGGACCCGGAGATGATGCCGAGAGCCTTGTACGCCTGTGCAACCTGCGAGTCGTCGACGTAAGCTGCGGTGGCGGTAAAATGCTTTAAAGGACTTTGGACTACTACGCACCAACTCAGAGCAAAAGAAGGTGCTGTCACGAGAGAGAGAGTCGTCTGCTTGTCTAGCGTGCAGGAGTCGTCGCAGACTTAAGCCGTACGAGAGTCCTTCTACCTGTAGAATCGAAACGATACTTATTAGTAGAGAGAAAGTTGCTCCTGCAGCGAGGATCACTTACCTCGACTGTAAAACGTTCGAGTAAGTCGTTCACGACAGCTCGTGAAAGCAGCGGTGTGCGGAGTTTTCGAAGAGCGAAGTACCGGACGTGAAATGTTGAGTAGGCTAGCAGTCGCGAAGTCTGCATTGAAACCAAAACAAGGTTGTTAGAATCGTGACACAACCGCAACCGAACAAAAGTAAACACACCAGGGGTGAAAGCGTAACACCGTCACCTGTCGCCTCGAGAAGTTGCAGGCGACCTCCCTCTCGAGATGGAACGACGACGGCGACGTGATCCCATTCTGCTCTCGTCAGCTATGGCAGTGCAGATGAATTCATTAGACACCAGGAAACGATCTGAAGCTTTGGGCTTTGAGCCGATAGCTATCATTTAGGAAAAGTACTTGGAGCACCCACGGATCGCTGAAGTACGCTCACTTTCGCTCGACCATTGAAGAGGATCAAATCCCCAGGTCGCGTGTAGTACTCGAGAACTTGCAAGTGAAGAATTTGTCGTCTATGCCTTCGCAAAGCCACGTGCTCGACGTAGGATGTTGAGAGCACTGTCGGAGAGGAACATCTCGAGCGAGTTAGACCGAGGCTTTCCATTATTTACAGACTCCCAACCCTCACCTCCTAGAAAAACAAGTAGCGGCACCGAATCTTGGAGCCCCTCAACCATAAAGACCCCCTTGAGGTAGTTCTCAAGTAGCCGTTGTCGCTGGACAAGAAAGCTGTGTTTTGTCGCCGCAAACCTGCAGCAACATATGCTTTGTTAGGTCGGAAAAACTAGTTCAAGCACCATTTTGCTTACCATTTTGTTGGCGGGAGGGCCGGAAGAGTGCATTCCTGTACTACCATATTCAAACGAGTGTGCAGCTCTGCAAACTCCCGATACCTCCTGGAAATTCGCCACGTCAAGTCGCCTAGGCAAAGCTTCATCTTGAACACCTACTCGAAATGAATGAGTAGCACACTCATGCTCATGCTTCCGACAGCAGCACTTACGATGTACGGGCTTTCGACTATCGGTCGCTGCACGTTGTGACTGTAAATTTGGACGTCAAAGCTTTCTGCGCCCTTTGCATCGTGTACGCCAAGTTGGAGATGATAATATGGCTTCGTCTGCATCGCGTTGGTTGGAACCTGTGGCTGCCACACGCTCAAAAACGAAAACTCAGTATATGAAAAAGTCTCGACATCAAATGCTACAAATCGATGTTACCAGCTTCGTTGCAACAAAGTGCGCGATATCGTGCAGCTCCATGTCCGGTGATATCGTATGCTGTTGCCGCCACCCGCAGCCACACTCAACGTTGGCCCCGCAACGTGCACACAAAAGCAGTGAAAACGCCAGCAGAAAGGCTTGCTTCGCATCATCTTTGGTGCTTTCAAACAGCACTCGCACACGCCGGTTAAATGACGATGAACTGGTGATCGCCAACTCGAGTGGTGAATAAGACGTCCTGGATGGGACCACCAGGACTAATTCAGAGTTGTTGCGGTTGACTGGCGGTTGCTGCAGCGGCCATTCGCTTTTCTCTCGAAGATATCCTAAAAGCACGCGCTTGAGTAAAACAAGCGGCAGTTGGTACAAAAGCTCTGCACTTGGTGAAGCTGTATCAGCCGCAACTATCAAGTGGTCGATCGTCGGAAGGTTTAATTGGCTTGATCCCGTTGAAATTGGCCTCCCCGGCAAAGCAGTATCTATCTCGAATACCGCCTGAAGCTCCGAACAACTGCATGAGACACAATGGTTAGCAAACAAAACTCGTTCATTTCAACACTCGCAACCTGGTACATACCTTGGGCTGACTGGTTGTCTTCCGCTAAGCGTAGGAGAACTGGCCGGGGCCGTCCACGTGAAGCAAGAGCACTGAGCTAATGCACCAGCTCCCATGCTTCACCTGTACGTCCCTTCGTAGCCAGCCAAGCTTAACTTCGGACAAAACGCCACTAAGAAAAATAAAACGCTCGTCAACTATCAACAGCATTTCGTGTTCATCGGGATCATTGTCTCTTGTGTGCGATCTGATCTTTGTTTTGGTTTTCCATCGAGTTTCTTGAGAATTTCTTGTCGGTTGGTGGTGTGCTCCGTTGTTCCTACCGCCACGAAGCTCGAGCTGTCTTTGCTCGGCCATAGCCACTGGAGGTGGAGGTTGAAGTTCGACGGACACCGCGGGTGGCGGAGCTGGTAGTGGCGGGGTTGACATCCATAGCTGCGTAGTCGACGGACGAGTGCATCCGGTACGACGACGACTTTGGATCGATCGTGATGCGACTGAAGCCACCCAACTCCACCTTCTTGCTCTGCAGTACATCCTTGGTTTCGACATCTTTCCGGCCACGAGGCGGTGCCGTCCGAGGACGCGTGGGGGCGGAGGTTTGAGGCTGCTGGGACAGAGGGTCGGCCATCGAGCGACGTGTCGAGCCCGTAAGAATGTGACCACCTCGGCTACGACTCGAGAGAGACGCCGACGAGGACTGTGGTGGTGGGAAGTCGACGCTGAAAAATACTCGTCCTCCTGGTGCTGTGCTTGAAGCAGCTCGGGAACCCGGAGCTGTGACGGGTTTGCCAGTTCTCTTTGCCACACCCTTCGGTGCAGCACTTGGTGCTTTATCCCTCGACCCAGTCGAGCCCAAGATGGCACCGGAGCTAAAGCTACGCCCACTTGCTGGAAGCGACACGCGCTTGGTAGAAGTCGACGACGAGCGAAACGAGGAGGCAGTGGGGCCTGTGGTTGACACACGGCGGGGGCGTGAGTTGATGGACGCGAGGGTCTCGCGAAGGTATCGTGGATTGGAGCTACCCGTAGTTTCCTCTGGCATGAAGTCAAGCTCCTCGCTGACCGTCGATGGCGACGTCGACGCTTCATCATCTAAGACTTCAGTCCTCTTGGGTGCTGAGAAGGAGTGAAGGCGCTTGCTGCTGTGCACTAACGGAGCTTCTGCGGCGGACGGAACGGACAAGTCGAACTCGGGGCCAGCTGGGTCCATGTACTTAGAAGTGGACAAGTCAGCGAATGCCACTCGGGTCGCTAGCAGGCCTGCTTCTGCTGCCATCTCCTACACATAGAAACAATCTTAACATCAGTCTCTTGGACGTCGTTTATCGGGGTAGTACAGCGATTTACCTTGATCTTAGCTTGATGAGCAAGTGCTGGTGAGGGATCCAGCAAATCCACCCAGCCGTTGGCCTGTAGTGACAAGAACTAATGAGTTCAACGTACATCCAATCGAGTATCTAGACGGCGAGATATCCGTGTTGCTTACCGCAGTCATCTTGCTGTACGAATGGTTTGGTGGACGCTCCGGTCGGACCAACAATGACGGGTGTAGTTTCCTCTGTAAGTCAAAAGAAGCTCGGTGTTAGCCAATACACACCTGCATACACCCGTTGGCATGCCGACGTACCATTTCTGGGGTTTGATCAATCCACGTTAACCGTCGCTCTCGATGGCGCCGGGTAGACTCACTACGTCTGCCTGAGACAGTGTTCGCTTCAGGAGCCGAAGCGGAGTTCAGGAATGTGTGAATGAGTACGACCTCATCAGTCTTTGGATCGGCACTATGCGTGCTCCACTCGTAGAGCTGACGCTCCGTTGCACGAGCTGGGCGATCTTCCTGAATCTGCGCCTCCAAGGAGCATAGCTGATCGATGTACGATTCATGGAGCTTCATGTCCGAGCGCTTGGTCATCACAAACTCGTGCGCTTTATCGAGCCCCCAGCAGTATTTCACCATCAAGTATCCGATCATGATACTCGGGCTGCGGTTGATGCCGTTCAGCGAGTGCACCAGCACGCTCTCGGTTCTCTCAAGGGCCCGATCAATAAGCTGAATGATGTGCGTGAACTCGCGGTTCTTGAGATCGAAAAAGGGTCGCCGCAGCACTTCATCCAGGTCGCAGGCGGTGTATGACAAGCCGAGGCTCTGCTGGAAAATGTTCGGGACCTGGCGAGGTACGCAGTTGACAATATGCATGATCCCATTCAGCTGCAGGAAGTCTGCATCCTGGGCAGCGTCCATGTCCCCCATAAAGAGTCCATCCTTGATTTTGGACGACATCGCCTGCGTACGCTCGCGCGTTCCCTCCTTCGGCCGCTCTCCACTTCTGTCTCCACGAAAGAGTGGAAGAGTGAGACATACGAAGGCTGGTGTTCCCTCCAAATGCCTTGAGCAGGCCCCAAAATACACCACCACCGAAAGCGAACGCAAGGCTACAGCATCAACATAGAGGAAGCGCACCATGGTATTAATAGTGAGCGAGCTTGAGCCCTGAGCTCGAGCCCTCCTCAAGCACCCCGAGTCCTCAAATATAGGATCGCAGCAGCACTTCATCGGCTTCGGAGACGTTTTTGTCGATTCGAAATTGGACTTTCACAACCTCAGCAAACCCTTCTTTGACCTAACAGATACGTATGCGCGTCATTAGCGCTGCCCACGGCATTTTGCGTTGCACGTCAACCACTTACCGTTGGTGGCACGAGGTTCTTATAAAAACCGTGAATGGCGACGTCGGGGATTTTCTTCTGCTCCGTCAGCGACCTAAATGTGTTGAGGTGCATCGACAGCGGCTTGGGGACATCCATTTCGAAGCATCGGATCGGCAAATTCTGACGACAGAGAACATTATCCCCTTGAGTGCTTTCGAGACATATCGTGGTTATATCAACAGAACGCACCTTTTCCTGCGCAATCGTGATCCACTCTTTTCTGGTGCGTGGTTCACGGTTGGTGTTGTCAATGACGACGCTTTTCTTCTGCGCGATCGCTTCCAGACACTTCTTCTTGCAATTTACGGCAGTACGCAACTCGTCTTGGCTCACGATGGTGTAGGAACTCAAGTGCGTTTTCGCGAAGAATGACTTCCCCGATGCAGGTGGGCCCACGAGAACCACCATTTCCTGATCGGACTTGGCGGCCTGTGCCGAGGCAGGGTCTAGCAGCGGTTCTTCAAATACAAAGCAACGAGTGAGTCCAGAACCTGGATCAATAACATGTTCAGCGGGACGTTACCAGCAGAATCACTGAGAGCAATGGATTTTGGGTCAAAACCGAGCTCCCACGTGTCAGGACGCGTGTGTAGTCGCTGTTTCGTGTCCAGGAACAAATCTTCCGGTGTGAAG
Source organism: Phytophthora parvispora (assembly GCA_024679295.1). Classification (NCBI taxonomy): domain Eukaryota; phylum Oomycota; class Peronosporomycetes; order Peronosporales; family Peronosporaceae; genus Phytophthora; species Phytophthora parvispora. The sequence goes on from JAHWLF010000757.1 coordinate 10,625, forward strand.
AAGCGGATCCCCGCATTGAGTGCGAACTTGTAGTCCGTCGCGGCAAAATCCTTGGCCCGCCCTGCGATCTTTGGTCGCCCCGCTGCGTCTCCACAGTAGAAGCTCGCCTCTTTATCCACCGCCTCCTCGCCCTTGGAGCTCAGCACCTTGACCATTTCCTTCCAGGCGCCGAGACGGGGTTTGCGCATGGCGTCGTTCTCGGTTCCGAGCAGCACCAGCACGGGCAGGTTCAACTGCTTGACGATCGCCTCCAGCTTGCTCTACACGGCAGGAGGCACAGGGCACACACAAACATCAGTCTCGTCACTGCACGTGAGCAAGCAGCCGAAACGGAGAGATCGCCTCCGTCGTACCTGGACTTGCGCGGCCGTGATGTGCCCCTTGGCGATGCCGTTCTGGTTGGAGAAGATGACGAGCGTGAAGCCGTCGCGCGCGAGCTGCGCCAGCTTGTTGCGCACGAGCGTGGCGTGGAACCACTTCCAGTCGTCCTTGTCCTTGGCGAACTTCTTGCCGCTCTTGGTCACGATGAGCGTGCCGTCCAGGTCGAAGCCCGCCACCTTGAGTTTATGTTTGGGCTCCCCCTGCTGCTGCTGCTGCTGCTGCGCGCGCGCGTCCAGCACGTAGAGCGAGCCCTGCACCGTCCGCCAGGACGTGAAGTGCGGCTCCGGCAGCTCT
>JAHWLF010000758.1:0-11293 GCA_024679295.1 Phytophthora parvispora
GCAGCGGCGGCGCTGCCACGCAATCGATCCGCGGGGGCCGCTGGACGGCCGACGAGCACGAGCGCTTCCTGGAGGGATTCCGCATCCACGGACACAAGTGGAAGCGCGTGCAGCAGGTGGTGCGCACACGGTCCGTGACCCAGGTGCGCACACACGCACAAAAGTACTTGCTCAAGGTGGCCAAGCTCAAAGCCGAAAAGAAGCAAGGCTCCAAGACCGCGGAAATGACGACGCTAGCTGCCGAGCAACCCCACACAACCACAGCAGCGGCGGCAGCGGCAGCAGCAGCAGAGTCAGTAGACGGCAGCAACACAGCCCCCTCCACACCAGAGCACGGCGCCAACACTGACAGTCCACGCAAGACTCCGAGAAAGAAGGTTCGGCGATTGGAGCACGGTAACTGCGACCCCGTGGACCAAGAGTACATCGCCGCCGCCGCAACCACATTGTGCTTTCTCATGAGCCAGAAGATCGACTCGCTTTTCGACACGCGACACGATCCCAAGCTAGATGCCAGCAACGGGGACTACGAGCCCTACGATTGCTACACCCCGCAGCCTGCAAGACAACCAGACGCCGAGCGCGGTGAGCCATCCCGCAAGCGGTCGTACATGCATTTTATCACGGAACAGCAGGACGACTACGCATCATCCTACGACCCCGCCCACGGCGAGCCTTCGTCGTACACAATTGAAGGCAGCAAACTTTGCTCGTGAGCAGCGAGCCAGCACCAGCCAGTTTCCAGAACCACCAAGGCATGAAGCGTGGAAACTGGCAGACCGAGCCAAGCCTAGCATAATTCCGCGAGTTCCTCTCCTCACCAACGGAAGTGATCGCGTGTCTCCTTGTGAAGCTTGCTCGAGTGTATATATCTATGTATATATGGAGGTATCCTCGCCACGCCTGGTGGGAGTCAAGATGGCTGCGGAGGCAGGGAAGATTGGCCAGCACCGGGTTGCTCCGATGCTGGTGGTATTTGTAAGTTAGTCGCTATAGTATAGATCCCCCGCTTCCATCTCTTGATAGTGCTGGCCAGTGGCAGCACTGCCGGCACACCTTCACCTCCCCATGCAAAGAGGATAGTTCCACCCTTTTCCTTAATATACTGGTTATTTCGCAATTCTTCAATCCTCACCGCTATTTGCGTCAATAGCCTTTGCACGAAGACTGAGGTGTTTGAAGCACGAGATGACCTGTAACTTGTCAGCTTCTACTTCGTGTGCCGCCTCCTGGTCACGTTTGCGCAGCACCTGCTCTTGTTTAACAAGCAGCTCTTCAATGTCCCGGCGATCAGACGCCATTTCCTCCGTCTCCTCTCCATCGTTCAGCTTGACCGCCTAGAAAAGAAAACAACAACAACAACAAAAGTAAACATCTCATTTGACTGTCAAGGCACAAACCGCGCACAAAATACTAACCTCATTTAGAGCCGCCAGCGCCAGGGTCAGCTCACCAAAGTTTAGTTGGCACCTTGCCAATGTGAGGAACCCGTCGCTCCACGCCGGGGCCAGCTCGGTCGCCTTTCGCGCGAACTGAACGGCCTGGAAGTCCTCGTACACCACCATGGAGGCCTGCGCCAGCAGCTCGTACAGCGCCGCATTGCTCGGGTCGACGCCCAGAGCTTCTTGCCACCTGCCCATTGCCGCTCGGAACCTGCCCGCTTCGGCGAGTGTGTTGCCCTCGTCTTTCAGCCGCTTCACCTTGGCTTGGACGTCCTCGAGCAGCTCCACTCGGCGCTTCACTCGGCTGGAAGCGGACGCGTCCTGTGCGTCCATTTCCAGAGCTTCAACGCTAGAAAACGCGCCACATACTGCTGCTGGCAAGACCTTGTCGCCCCCAACTGCGTCCTGGTGTCGTCGACGCTTCTTCGACGGCTTCAACGCGAACCGCACCGGCGCCGCCGCCATCCCTGCAAGTTGCTCAGTACTGGAACTGCACATACAAAAGTCATGTATAATTTTTGTATCCTTATCCGTTATTTGATCGCGTCATCTGATATGGTGCGTGTTCTTAACACTTTTTTGTTCTCCGGCAGTTTGACTGGCGTCGGCAATACACCAAGCGACAGCGACCGCAGCAGACCTAGCCGGCCACCATGAAGCTCGACGTGACCGCCATGCGCTACCTGACCAAGGAGCACTTCCGCGTGCTGACGGCCATCGAGATGGGCATGAAGAACCACGAGGTGGTGCCCGTGGAGCTCATCGCCAGCATCGCCAAGCTGCGCCACGGCGGCGTGCAGAAAATCCTGTCGCACCTGCTGCGCAACAAGCTCATTGCGCACGACGGCAACGCGTACGACGGCTTCCGCCTCACGTACAACGGCTATGACTACCTGGCGCTGCGCGTGTTCCTGCAGCGCGGCCACATCGTCGGACTGGGCCGCCAGATCGGTGTCGGCAAGGAGTCCGACATCTACCTGGCCACGCAGGAGGACGGCACAGAGGTCGCCATCAAGTTCCACCGCCTTGGCCGCACGTCGTTCCGCGCCGTCAAGTCCAAGCGTGACTACCTCAAGAACCGCAAGTCTGCCAGTTGGTTCTACATGTCACGCCTCTCGGCCATGAAGGAGTACGCCTTCCTCAAGGTGGGTGACTCAGAGGAGGGCGTGGGTAAGTGGTGGCTGTAGCTCAATGGCATATATTGTTGTTTCATGATGCAGGCGCTGTACGACCGCGACTTCCCGACGCCGACGCCCATTGATTGCAACCGCCACGCGATCTGCATGAGCCTCGTGGAAGGCTACACACTGAACCAAGTGCGTCGTCTCGCCAACTCCAAGGACGCCTACGATACGGCCATGGCGATCGTTGTGCGACTGGCAGAGTATGGACTGGTGCACTGTGACTTCAACGAGTTCAACATCATGATTGGAGACGATGGCAAGATCACCATGATCGATTTTCCGCAGATGATCTCGACGTCGCACCCGAACGCGTCCGAGTAAGTACGCGTTGAGTTTTGGTTGTATGTTTTATCGTGCTGACGCTTGACCGTTTTGCAGACTGTTTGATCGTGATGTGCACGGACTGGTGAAGTTTTTCTCGCGTCTGCAAGCCGGTGCCTACACTCCTGACGTAAGTTGCTATCGAAGCAGTCTGCTTTCTTTTCAGTGTGGATGATAACTTATGTTTGACATTTGCAGCGCGTCCCGAAGCTGAAGGACATCGTGGCGGATGAGAATGTGCGCCTGGATGAAGATGTCGAGGCCAGTGGCTATGGCAAGGAGTTTGGCGAGAAAGTGCACGACGTAAGGAGCTGCGGCAAAATATGTCACCTGTGGAATGTAAAAGGGCTGACGGGTGTGATTCTGTTCACTTTCACATTTGCAGCTCTCGATTTTCTCGGCTCATCAGATCGGTGACGGAAGCGGCAGTGAAGATGATGGCAGTGAAGATGATGATGATGGCAGCGAAGAGGAAGGTGAGGGCGAGGAGGAAGACGGCGACAACGAGGGGGTTCCTGATCTTGTCCAGGGAGTTCAATCCGCGACCCTGGAGAACGAGGGGGCTCAGTCCGGTGACGACGACGACGACGATGAGGATGGTGAGGAACAGCAGGATGCGTTTGCCGTGGAGAACGAGATAATCAAACAGCGAGTGCAGCGTGACCGGCAAGCACGTCAAAAGGCGGGTGGTAAGCGGCGGTCGCGCAACTCGGCCAAGTTGAGCATTAAGGGCAAGCTCTACCACAAAAACGACTGGTAAGCCGAAGAAACGTGGTGTGAAGTCGGGGTTGTTGCTTGCCGCCGATTGTTGTGAATGCTGGTAGAACCTTTGGTAGAATAATCATTTGGCCAGCGTTATTCGAAGCAATACATTTTTGTATGAAGCTCTTCATATTTGTATTATGGGGTCAAATAAGAATTCGTTGGCGACGAGATTCCTCGATGCGTTGTTATGGCGGTCGGACGGCTATTGAATAACACAGGATGCACTCTGCGCGGCCGCGTCTCCCATATCCTTGAGCACTTTTACTACAGCCTTATGCTTGCCGTCCATAGCGTAGTCAAAGGGCAATTTCCCGTTTGCGTCTTTCTTGGTGGAATCCGCCTTGTTTTCCATCAGCAGTCTAACTATTTCCACTTTGCCGCCCTCGGCTGCGCCGTGGAGTGCCGTCATCCCCGTTGTCGTCTCCGCATTAATGTTTGCACCCTTTTGCAGCAACACCAACGTGGCCTCTTTGTGGCCGCTGATAGACGCCCAATGCAGTGCCGTTCGACCGCTTTTGTCCGCCTACCAAGGCGCAAGCAACCACAACACGAAGCAGAACACACATTAGCACCAACGCAGTGCTAGGGAAGCCTCACCGACAACACGTACCCCGTCAATTTCTGCGCCTCTGTCCAAGAGCAGTGTACACAGCTCTGCGTGGTTGCCTCCTGCCGCGCGGTGGAGCGCCCGTCGGTCTCCTGCTCCTGGTGCGTTGACGTCTACGGACTTCTCCTCCAGAATCTGCAGACACGCACCCTTGTCGCCATTGTGCGCTGCCTTGTGGAGCGGCGTGTCCGACGGCATTGCTCTATGGGTGTCTGCGTGTGTGGAGGCGGCTCACTCGATCACCAGCGGCCGATGCTGTGGTAGATGCAGCAGCGCGTCGGCTCCCTGTGTCGTCTAGAAAATAACGCGCGCGGCTGTCGGCACTGGCAGACTGGCGGGCGGGCGGCGTAGCTCCCTCTGGTCGCGTACTGCTGGCTGGGGACTGGACGGGTCAGGTGGCCGCAGCACCTTAGCGGGGCTTAGCTGGGCTGCGCGTCGCAAGTAGCAGTTAGGGCCGCGATTGCCTCTCCGTCTTGTCAGAGGACGCGGGGACGGGGACGAGCTCCAGCTCTACTGCGCTATCTTTGGCTCTTGGTTTCGAGCGCTATCTATAGCTGCTTGACCGACGCGACCTTTCAGTCTGATTCGCCGAAAATAAAACTTCAACTTCTTGGTGCGGAGTGATTGTCGACGGGCACCTCTATCGGGCACTAGCGTCGGCGCGACGGGGGCGGTAAACGCGGAGGCAGTGACGGAGGATAATGCCGAGCGAGTGTCGCTGACGCTGACGCAGACGCCGTCGACGCGGCGCCCGCTGCTGCCGATCTTGCCCCAGTATCCGCCACCGGCGGGGGCGCTGGTCGTCGACAAGGAGGAGACTCGCGTAGGTGCGCGCAACGAGCAGCGGGCTCCGCATTTACTGCACTTGCATCGTCTTTTAGTAACATTGCGCTGTTGTGTACAGTGTACCTGGCGCCGCTCATGACGACGTCGAAGGAGATATACTTCGCCAAGCACAAGGATTTGTTGAAGGTGAATAAAGATGCTGTGGTCAATACGGAGGAGCACGACGGAGAAGAGAGGTCGAGGAAGCAAATGCTTGTGTCATTAGAGAGGCACTTGGCTCGCATTCGTAAGCTGGGGCAGCAGTCGGTAGTATCTCGGAACCAACAGTCCTCGAGCGTCTTTGATGTCCCATCTTCGGACAGTCAGACTCGTGCTAGTGCACCAGCAGCTTCAAGTGCCGCTGAAACAAGCTCTACAGCCGCGTCAGCTGATGGACAGTTGAAAAAAATGAAACAACGGGTGCGATTGCTGCCAATAACGGATGATGACCGTACTGCCTTCTGGGAAACGATCAAGGGCTACGAACGAATGCGAGCGTCCTACCATCAAACTGTGCTAGCTGGTGGAGCCTCAACTCCAATGGGATTCAACATGGAAGCAGCTTTTATGAAAATGGTACGCGCTGATGCTTTTGCGGAAATGTAGTACATATTGTGGACTAACAACAGCGTCGTGTTGTAGTTACTAGAAGAACGACATCAATTGTGGGTCAATGCCCACGAAAGCCGTCTAGTCGAAAACAAAAGCAGAAAGGTACAGGAGGATGAAAACTACGAACGCAGAGTGATAGAGGCATCCTCCGAATTTCGTGGCCAGCAACGCTTGCAGAAACGTATTCGCGACCAACTGATGTGCGAGGCGCAAAATATGCAACCGATTATAATGCTGGGCGCATTTACTCAGAAAATGCTGAACTTGTTGGTACTCCACTGGAGTCGTTGCCGCCTAGAAAGTCATCTCACACGTACCGTTCGAATCTGGAGGCAGCATCGCTCAATCAAACGTACGAATTCGCGCGCGGCACATCTGTTGATAGAGTGGCTCCAGAAAAGTGTGGCAGTGAAAAGTGTTAGCTTCCGCATATTTAAAGGGCTGAGGATCTTTGTCCGTCGAGTGAAATGTGTGCAAGGCCTATGGAGGAAAAGGCAGGCCATCCGAAAACTCAAGTTTCTTGTTGTTGAGAAGGCTTGGATCGACCTGGAGACAGTGTATGTGGATACCGCTATTGAAGAATACGAAAACAAACGCTTGGAGGTACGTTCACCGCCTGATATGATGATGTCTGGGAATCTTAGTTTGTGCCAATATTGTTTTCATTAGGCAGAGCAGCAAGAAACTCCAAAGAAGTGGCCAAAAGTTGGGTCAAGCCTGAAAAGCCGAAAAAAGCGCGAGGTATGGATGAGGTTTGTTCCGGAGTCCATTAGGACCGAAGTAATTCTCGAGTTCCTGCAAAAAGCTGAAAGGGAGTACACAGAGAAGTTTCGAAACCAAGAAGACGATTTCTTCCCTCAGTTGGTGCAAACACTACGGGGGGAGCACCCAAACCGAGCGAGAACTTACATAAAAGCTGTGGCGACGAAGCACGCACTATGCGGTAAAGTGGTTGAAACCTTGCTCCGTTACCCAGGGGCAGTAGGCGAAGCGGTTGTTGTGGTCAAGCCGTTTGATGTTCATTCAGCGCCTGTCAGTGAGCTGATAAAAGTAGGGCGTGCCCGTTGCAACAAGCGCCCAAATTCGAGGTCGCCTGTTCGATCTTGATGCAGACGACTGATCGATCGAAAGCCGTCAAGAATGCAAAATGACGAGCTGGCTCGAGGAGTGCTTGAAGCTAAAGCCGAACAGGAGAGCGAGGAGTATAGGAAGCAACTAGCACTGTTGCTCCAGAGGCGGCAGATGCTTCGACAAGATTCTCCCGAGACTAAAGGTAAACAAGCTTAATATTATCAATTATCTTTATACCTTTACTGACAGCACTGGAGTAGATGCTCCGTCAAAGCCGCACCATTCTTCAGATTTACCATCGAACGGGTTGAAGCGTGTAGACGACCAGCGAAATACACGTTTGCCTAAGCAATCCTTCGGACTGGTGGCGGTATCGTACAACTTTAAAAACCTTCCAATGCTGTCAGAGAGAAGCAAGGATGTGGCGGTGTCGCTTTTCGACAGTCTAGTTGACCAGCACTTCAATCGATTCTCACGCAGGGGTTCACGACTTCTGTTGAATCCCTCAGTAATTGAATTCCAGGATACCATGAAAGAACTGACAAAAATATGCTCCGAGGAACCGAACTCGTCATTTTTCATGTGTTTGTCGGTACGTAAACCAAATGCTCATCCGTTTTTGCCTCAGCTCACACAGATCATCGCATCGACAGACCCATGGTGCTCGAGTTACCCGCGGAACCAATGAGGGGTCCTACGTGCTGTTTAGTGAGACAAGACTGTCGTCCGAAGAAGAACTTGTGCTTACAGCGATCCACGAACGCGATCTTGCTCAAATGATTCATGGTAGGTATGCTATCACTTTACCAAACTGATATTGCATTACTTTTTAACCATGAAGTTCCACGATCCGTGCAGACATTCCATGTAAGAACAAGTTTGTTGCACTAGAACTCTGTCAAACTCAAGAACCAAAAGACAAAATCGTGGACGAAGCAGAGACGATTCGCCACCGCATCCATGAACAATTTTTCCCGAAGTTATACAAGCAAATTGCACAACTTCGTCTTCAGGCGTTACTGGAGCGCGGTATTCGGATGCCTTCAAACGAGGAACTAACTGAGGAGGCGATACGGTCGAATCCGAAGTTCCTCAATCTCATTTTGATGGAGTCTTGTGACGTAAAGAGTGAGGTACCCATTCGAGCCAACGAAGAGCGCGTCAGTAACTTCTTACTTCGATTTCGTGACGCGTTTCGGGGTGCAGCAATTACACCAAATCTGGATAAAGAAAATGACTTTGATCAAGGTCCTCGGAACGCGCTGTTTGCAAAAGTAGTCCTCGAATACGTTTGTAAATCAATACGCGATGATGCCACAGAGCACAATACTCTAGTTCGGAACGAGTATAAGAGTCAAGTTCGAACAAGGTATGAGCACGCCGCTGAATTTCAAGATATCACCCACACGCCAGGTGTTTTGGGCGCTGAGAGTGCGATTGATTTCGGACTTGGAGAAATACCGGGTACGCACAAGATAGCATCTTGATATGCCAATTTGTCTGATGCGACGGGTTGAAAGTTAATATTCATTATTGTTGTCGATGTATATGATAGAGCCGCCAACGTTGTCACCGACTCCACCTGCCTTTGTCTCTTCTAGACTCAACAGCATCACAATAAGATGGAATTATATCATGCCAAGCTCCACGTCAGAGCTGCCGACTGTGCTTGGATATCACATTCAGCGCCGCGGTCATGGTCGAGCGTGTTCCGATGAGGCAGGCGAAGCAAGCGCATGGAAGAGGGCTGCGGCATTCCAAGTGTTGAGTTACGAAGAAGTAGTGAAAAACGGGGTTATTCCTCCCACCACAGTCACGGTGTACGGGCTATCAAGCGACACTCCTTACTGTTTCAGAGCTCGAGCACGCACAGCCGGTGGATGGGGGCCGTTCTCCGGGTCTTCATCGGGTTATCGCACACGTTCCGCTACCTCTACTATGGATCAGCACGAAACAATTCGGCTTGCCGCACTACAGGAGGGAGCGAAGGGCATTGCAAAAATCATGGAAAAACATAAGAACGCCGGTGCTATCCACCGATACGCCGCAGAAATCCTGGCAACCATGGCGATGAAAGGTACGATTATAATCTTGCCTTTTTGCTAGTTTTCATACGGTTATTTTGTGTCATTTACTTCGATTGTTAGGAGCTTCAGCAAGTCGAGGGCGACAGCCGGGTGTACAATCACTGGAACCTTCTGACTTACCAGTTGTAATTGCTGTTCGGAACGCGATGCTAAAATTTAAAAAGGATATGCACCTCCAGCACCAAGGTTGCATTTTGTTTGGGCGGCTTGCTGGAGCTAGTGGTAGGCAAACAGTCAAGGGTTTACTCGTTGTAACTTTGTATGGCTTCTGCCTTTGTGATGAATACACCTCAGACTAACTCGTTGTTGCTGTCATGATTTTTCAGAAACATGGAGAGCAGCACTATTGTCGGTCAATCACCCAACTATCATGAGCGTCGTTGAAGGCATTGTTAATCGAAGCGACCGTGACTTCAACAACGAGCTCACTCGTTGTGCTGCTTGGGCGCTTGAGCAACTTCGAGTTGGTGCGATCGGATTGCGCCAAAAACCACGGCATGTACTGAGTGAACACGCGGCTGCTACACGACTCCAAGGCATGTATCGCTGCCGAAAGGCACGAGAAGGAGTGCGGGCTCTCGCACGGTCCATATATGCCCAGGCTATTGATCCAACAAGCGGCATGACGTACGTCTTCAACACACGGACAGGGGCAACATTCTGGGAACTGCCACAGTTTGCCTCCTAACTGCAACAAAACTGAAGTGCAAACGAATGAATAGTATTATTCTCTATCTCGAAGCCAACGGACAGGAAACCTAGCGTCGGGCACGACGCTGCGCTCTTTGCTGCGCACGTTGAACGTGTTGTGCTTTTTTGCGCTTGCGAATACGCTCCTCGCGTTTCGCGGCCTCGCGTTTCTGCTCCGCCGTTTTCTTCACAACCTGCTCCTTCTTCTTGAACCGCTCCTTAAGTTTTTCTTCAGCACGCTGCCACTTTGGTTTCTTCTTATCCTCGTTGTCAGAGTCATCGCCATCGTCGGAATCGTCGGCCTTACCAAGCAGCGCCTTCTCGTACTCTTCCTCCGTGATCTTGCCCTTTTTCAGCTTTTTGTATAGCTGCTCCTCCTCAGCCAGCTCGTCCCATTCCTCAACAATCTGCTGGTGGAGACCCTTCTTCTTCTCACGACGACGCGGGTGCTTTTGGTTGTCTTCCTCCAGCGGACGTTTGCGCTTCTTCTCGCGCATCTCGGCATTCTTCTTGTCGCGTTCCTCGTTCTCTTTCGCAATGGCTACCAGTTTCTTCTGGCGCTCCTTTTCACGAGCCTTGTCCTTGTACTTAATGTCCGTTGTCTTGATGTCAGTCTTCTCGAAGTTGATGCGCACGTTACGCAGCTCATTGATCTTTGGCAGCTGAAGAAGACAGAAGCCGCGGGCCACGGCGCCCAGATCAAGCTCCTTGAAACGAAAAATGAACTGGCACTGGTGCTCTTTGTAAGAGCGCACGAACGCCATGAAGGCCTTCGTGCCCTTCTCAAGCAAGTCACGGTCTTCCAGCACGAGTGACTTCACCTTGGGCAGCACATTTTCCATCGTGTCGAGCGGGAGCGTCATTTCTTCGCACGGCACCTTTCGGATCTTCAGGAAGTTCACATAGGCATCCTCGTTTGAAGACAGGAACGACAGCGCGCACCCCGAGCGGCCTGCACGCGCTGTGCGGCCCACACGATGCACGAAAAAGTTCGGGTCCTGCGGCGGGTCGTACTGCACGATCCAGTCCACGTCCGGCAGATCGATGCCGCGTGCGACGACATCCGTGCAAACCAGCAGTCCCGACTTGAGCGACGAGAAGAGGTCATAATTGGTCGTCCGCTTCTTCTGCGGCATCTTACCATGGAGTGCCACGACGGGCATGTCCTTCGTCCCCTTGAACAGCTCTTCCAGCACACGCGCGAAGAAGTCGACGGACCCGCAAGTCGAGAAGAACACGATGAGCTTCTCGCCCTTCTTGGAGTGCACGAAATGGTGCAGCGCCGACAGTCGCTGGTCGTGGCCAACCAGGCAGTAGTAGTTCTGCAACGTGGACGGCGTCACCTGGGTGTTGTTGGCGACCTGCACCGAAATCGTCGCCGGGTTGCGCAGACCCGCCCGCGCCAGCGCCTTGACCTCCTGCGTCTGCGTGGCCGAGAAGAGCCCCGTGCGTCTCTGCTTGGGTAGGTGCTCCAGGATCTTGTTGAGACTCACCTCGAAGCCCATGTCCAGCAGCGTGTCGGCCTCGTCCAGGATGAGCATCTCGAACTCGCGCGTCTCGACGCTGGAGCCGACGCAGCGGTTCAGCAGGTCCTCGGTTCTGCCGGGCGTGCCGATGACCACCGAGCACTTGCCCACGGCGCCCCGGATGAGCGACAGGTCCTCGTCCACGCTGGTGCCGCCCACGAAC
>JAHWLF010000760.1:0-11281 GCA_024679295.1 Phytophthora parvispora
AGCCGCTGGCCATGCCGCTGACGCTGCCCACGTCCCCCACGCTGCTGCCGCTGGCGTCGACGGATTTTAACGCCGAGATGCAGAAGTCTAACGACGAATATCGACGCTTAACCGACGCAATTAACCTTAACGTACCGGGCAATACCGGTTCCGTTAAGTACGACCCCAATAGTGGACGGCTGGCTGCCTCGTCTCACGTGGTGGACATGACGTCCACCCCGACCAAGTCGGGCCGCAAGCGCAAGCAGGGCACCAACGTGAGCATCGACCTGCAGACCAAGATCCGCATCATCGAGGTGGCCGAGCAGTACCAGTACGACCCCAAGAGCTCCTCCAGCCGCAGCAGCAGCGGCGCCACCAAGCAGGAGGGCGGGCCCACGCACGGCAAGGAGGTCGTGAACGGCATCCGCCTGGCGGAGCAGTTCGGACTCAACAAGAGCACGGTGAGCCGCATCCTGAAGCGCAAGGAGGAGTTCAAGAAGGCCTACTACAAGGACAACATCTCCGGCTGCTCCAAGCACATCAACAAGAAGTCCAAGTTCGACAAGCTCAACCGGCTCGTGGAGAACTGGTACGACATGAACCGGGAGAAGAACGGCACCATATCGGACACGCTCATCCGGGACGTGGGGAAGCGGTACGCGGAAGAGCTCGGCATCGACGACTTCCGCGGCTCCAACGGCTGGGTGCGCAGTCTGCGCAACCGCAAGGAGCACTCAGCACGCACCACAGTATCTATCGAGGACCAGGAGGCTGAGAGGAGGAAGAAGGACAACGAAGCGATTGAGCGCATGCGGGTTGTGTTCCCTAACGGCGTCAAGGACATGGCTAGCTTCTTCAAGGATCTGTCGACCTATCTGGAGAGAGATGGCGGAGGCATGGGCGGCTTCGGGGATATGAGTGGCAATACCAGTAGTAGCACCGACAGCGCGAGGGATGCCGCGGTTGTCCTCGCTGGCGCGTCCTATACGGATATGGATGAAGACATTTCGCGCGAAGATGACAATGCTGTGGCGGAGGAGTTCCTCAAGAAGAAGATGATCGAGTCCCTGCGCGCATGGTCGCAGGAGCTAATGGCGTCAGAACTGGCCAAGCTCAAGAAGCGTATGAAGCCACGCCAAGCAGCTATTCTGTAGCGCTGGTGTTTTGATGCCAGGTTGTCACCGACTATCCACCAGCCTCAAGCAAGCGTGTACAATGCTGCTGTAGTTTCCACTGTTTCCTATACAGTCGACCCACCCTCCTTGTTTTCTTTCAGACCGTACTACTCCTAGTAGCGTTGTCGCAAAATTATCACGACAATGCCAGCGTTGCTCGTGCTGTCGAAACACTCGCTAAATTTACCGGCACTTCGCAAGACATGCTGGTGTCGCCATCATGGCCCCACCACGACGACTGCTCCTGAGGAGAGAGCCAACACTGGAGCGCGCCACTAGCATCGGGATCACTTTACCGAGCTTCAATTTCGTGGAGGCTCGTCCTCCTCGGCGCCGGCGTGATGGTCCTCGCGCCGCTACTGCTTCATCGGATTTCCCACCACTCAATGGCGTAGAGCTCAACAACCCAGTGCAGCAGCCAGCGATGGTCGATTTGGATGAAGTGCTATATACCACAGTGTCGCAGCGGGCAGAGCAATTCGAGGATCCATCAGTGACGCAGGAGACGAAGATGGCTCGTATCTGGCAAGCATTGCTTCGACACTCTGAACGAGGTCGCTTTGGGAACCCCGAGGCAGGGAGTGTCAATCCTATTTGCACCGCGCTCTGCCTGGAAGCCACGGATAAAATCCTGGCCGCGTGCGGCGCGTCGATCTTACTTCGAAGTGTGCTTGTTGGTGGGCTCGCCAATTCGATTTACGCAAACTATAACCCAGATGTAGCATTCGAGAAGCAACAGCAGCACGCGGAACTCGCATGGCATCAGAGCAAGCAAATAGCTACCCAGGACGAGGAAATTGAGAAGCTGGTAAAACTGCGTGAGCTTGCGGAGCAGCACGTGTTTGATCAGCTCAGCGCGGCTGGTGTCGGTCAACTACTGCAGCAAATGGATCTATCTCGTCGCGTGAGTGCTGTGACCGAGATGCTGGCGCCTGTCCTCGACGACGATCTACTTCTTGTGCTTTGGAATGCTACCGCAACGACCCAAGCATCAGCTAACCAGCTCCTGCGCGTTGAGAAGTCGGAAAGTGGTGTTGATGACGCTGGCCCGGAGTCTATGTCGTGGAATGAAACGCGAAAGCGAGGAGCTGCTCTCGCCAGTCTTGTACTCCAAGAACGTGTCCGCTTAGTAATTCTCGTTTGGCAAAGGCTAAGCGCCGAAGAAAAGCGTCTAGCGTACAAGGCGCTCGATCCATCCATCTCATCCACCCAGGCGGCTGCTACTCTGAAGAGCGTTCTCCACGCGCTGGAGGAGACGTACGTTTCCGAGTTGATCCACCATCAGCGCCAACTTTCACGTCGAAATTTGAATCTAGCCTCGCAACTTGGAATCATCAATGAGACTGGCCCAAGCAAGCCATCAGCCCAGGGAAGGCATGTGGCCTTAGCTCCCACAGCACCACGAGCGCTAGGAAAGCTTCGCGGCGCTAGGGGTCGTGCACGCACTATATTGCTGAGCGGAGATTCTGTGGACTCGCCTTACGCTGGTGCAGAAGCCAAGGCGTCGATCCCGCAGGTTCTACTAGGTGCACTGGTCTCATCGAGTCCTGGGTATGGACGCCTGAGTCAAATCCAGTTGTCTCCGAACCAAGGACGTTCGCGGCCGGTGAGCTCGGGTATCCTACCAGAACAGCTTCTTGCATCTCACAGTGATGTCCTTCGCACGTGCGAAGATGTTTTCGATTTGCTCTGTGAGATTGAACAACAGCAAGTCGTTGCCCTTGAAGAGCAACATGGTGAGCCTGGCAATCGTGTGGACGAGATTGGGGAGAGAATAGTGATGGAAGCCCGAATCAAACTTCGAGACCTGCTGTGTACGTACGTGGAACCTTCAGAACCAATTCAAGAGCGTTTCCATCGATGCGAAGATGCGCGCGAGAAACGGGTGGACCTTGAAAGCAGTCGCTCAGATGACGAGCGCAAACTCACGGAGCTAATGAATGCCATCATTTCTGGACAGCGTCGCAATCCAGAACTCCTCGTAAATGCGGTGAACCGTAGCCCGGAGACACTTCTCAGTGCTATTGCGCTGAATCCAGGTATGCTGCTCTTTTCAATCACAAAGTTTCCTGAACCAGTAAAGCGGTTCCTCTCGTTGGACTCTAAAGCCTGCGATTTTTTGGACGGTCTTATCCAAAAGCACAAAGGAGTACAATTACTGTGGAAGCCCCCCGGCATTGGCGGTGGCCATGAAGCCTTTTTACCGGTAAACAGACTGAGAAAACTGTCGATTGCTGCCGAGGAGCTTGCTATGGCACTGCCGCCTGGTGATTCATTGGAACAGGGAGCGTTGCTACTGCTTGAGTGGTTCACGTCTCATTTGAATGACTTGACCGATCTGTTGCTTGAACACCCGAAGCCGCTGCAATTACTTTTCACTAAAATGCATCAACGTGGTGACGTGTCAGCTTTTTTCCAGCTCATGCTACTGCTTCAGCAGACCGCGGGTGTCCAGAATTTCATCTCGCGGGCGTCGGTTGCTACCCTGGAACGCCTTGCGTTGGAAGATCAAGCTGCCGTGTTAGCCGTTTTGCGAGAAATTTTCCAATGTCGTGATAACTACAGTGACAATAATGGCGATGGTTCTCAGCCCACCCGACCAAACCGTGATCTATTGCATGAGCTTCAAGCGTCCCCGCATCTCGTAGCGTGTCTGAGCGCAATGGATCCGAATGTACTGCAAGAAGTGTTTTTGGGCAACATCGATGTATGGGCGCCGTTCTTCGTAGATATGGTGGCTTCCAACGATACACTAGTACGTCAGAGCGTCGTGCAACGGGTACGTACGATTGCAGTAGCATGCTGTGGTCGTTCATTATCTAATGTTTTCGCATGTGCTCTACTTCCTTGTGTTTAGACTAACCACGTCGAAGGTGGTGACACGTTACTACGGCTACTGATAGCGGTCATGGATGGCACTACTGCAGTGCTGGATCTTGCCGCTTTAGATCGAGCCCTCTCCGCCTCAGACGTCGAGCAAGCAAAGCAGCGCGAAGCTAGTGCACGCCGGAAAGAGCACCAGTGCATCTATCTACGTGGCCGGTCCACCATCTTTGGAGCCGTGGTGGCACCACAGATTGCTGTCGTCGGGTATAACCCACGGCGATTTTTGCCGTGTCAGGCTGGACCGCTAGCATTAAGTACTGCTGGCCCAGCGATGGTCGCGTCTTCGACTCAAGACCGGGGCAACAAGGACAACAAGGCAGGTCGGACGCTATTGCGTCCTGCCCGGGCGAAGAAACCTACTCCGTCGGCACCAACAGCAGGCCGAAAACGCCAACCCCGAAGTGGAGAAACCAGTGGGTTGTTCCAAGCCGCTCCAATTTCTAGTGGCGACAATAGTACCAGCGAGAGGATTCTCATCGCTAGAGGGGGCGAAGTGCCTTCGATGTGGCAGCTGTACCTACGAGCACACTCTGCCGTGCTATCCAGAGACGACCCGGACGGGATGAGGGAACTGCTGCCCTCTCTATCCAAGGCACGGGTAAAGGCATTGGTACTCGATATCTGGCTTGAGTTCCTAAAGACTGATCATTTGCAATTGGAGAGCGCGAGCCTTTGGTCCGTTGCACCGTTTGTATGCGACTACTTGGTTGCTCGGTACAATGCATCCGCCGCGGTAGGTGCACGTCTCGAGAATTTGTTGAACGGGTTGGTCGCCTTCCAGGATGACCCACGAGTGGCATTCTTCGCCTCGGCCTGTGGATTGGGAGATGTGAAGACGTCGGATGCGTATGAATCAGGACCACCGAGCTATGACGTGTTCCTCTACTACGCTCATGCGCTCGCACATATATTCTACGGACAAATGAGAATTTTCCAGTCAGGCAAGCGCCTAGATGAAACCACGAGTGGAAGTTGTCCTATCGATGTTCATCACGCCTTGGCTGTCACCAACGCATTATTTACATTTTCACTAACGGAGACGGCGATTCGTGCGTTGCGCGCGGAGATTGAAGGACTCCCACGAATCCACGCAGTAGCACTGGTAGGAATGACTGACCTACCGGTTGCAGATGTTGCTGGTGAAGGGAGCGACGAAAATGTTGTCGAAATCGTCAATAATACCGACGGAACAACCCGCTTTGTCGATCTCGACGATGTGATGAACATCTTCTTGAAGCAATGGACGGCGAAGACTCACCAAACCGAGGAGGTAAGGTTTACTTACTTGAGAAACGTTGGTGTAACGTCCTCTAATCTTTTGCATATCCTTTCCATGCTATGCAAAACAGCGGTATCGTCAAGCGTTCGCTGCAAACGACTTAGGTGGTGACCGGATAGGAATGGACGAATTCGTCAAAATTGTCACGGGAGTCTCTGCGGGTCGCATTTCCGCGCGGGAATGCCGTTTGGTCTTCGGCGACGCTGGCCAGGAGTTCATGAATCTCGATATTTTCATGCGAGTGACGCGAGCATACCAGCTTCGCGCCTTCGACATGCATCTACCAGAGGTCAGCCTCGACGAGCACGACCTCCAGGACCTGCGTCTCTCCGTAGGCCGCGCCAACGTTGTGTCTACCCAACGAGAGGTGGAGGACCTGGCGAGGTATTGGCGCAGTGTGCGGTCTGACGTGGTGCACCAGCTAGAAGCTGCCCACCAAAAGAAAACTACCAAGAACATCCTCAAGAAGCAAAGCGCGTTGATAGAGAAGCTGGTGGCGAGTACTCCGCCCTTGCACCAGCAGCTCCAGGTCCAGCAGCCGTTTGCCAAGCGCCAGGCCACCAGTTCGGCGCACACTGCAGCCTTGCAGGAGAAACTGGATCGGGTGTGGCACGAGGTGCGCACGTGCGTCAAGATGCTGCACCGAGCCAAGCTCACGCAGCATTATCTCAGTGGACTCTTCATCCGGTCCAACATGCTGCGGTGGATCCGTCAGGCCCGCAAACGCGCCCATGAGGAAAAAGAACGCCAATCTCGCCTCCCCACGCCTTTGCTTCAGTCCAGCTCAGGCATCTCCAAAGCAGGCTCGACGCAAAGCATACAATCCAGCTCAGGTTTCTCTAAGACAGGCTCGACTATAAACTCACAAGCAGGGCTGTAGACGTCCTTGTAACCCGACATGGCTACGCTTTTCGGTAGTCGAAGATATCTTTTCGGTGGTCGGGTGTGTCTTTTCGCGAGCACCAGGCAATCTGCATGAGTACCAACCACGCGCAGCCGCCGAAGAGGAGTGAGCGAGTTCGGGGCATCCAGAGTGGCGAGCTCTTCGTCCGCGTCAACGGAATTGAGCTTTGCGAGCCTCACGGGACGCTCCATGACGCACACCCGTTCTTGAAGACACTGCTACACCTCCAGGACGACGGAACGGCAGCCTTACAGCGCCTCGTGCAGCCCAGTGAAGCAAAACTAGCGTTCAGTCGCAATTTGCGACGGCAGATTCGACAGCGGAAGCGTGTCGCGAGGAAACGTTGGGGTGCTGTGCGAGACATGGTGGAGTCATACGACAGCAAGAATGTAGGTGCAGTAGCGTATCACCTTTCACCGGTACTGCACCCTGCTGCGGGTGCGCTGAATCGATACTTGCAGCAATTCCAGAGGCTTGATCAAGCCTACAAGCGACACGTAACGAGCAACGTTTTACATCTGTACGCGCTACTCGAAGCTGAACGTCAGTACATCGCGGCGTGGAGCAGCCGCGAGGAGGCCAAATGCCGAGACCAGCGAGCACTCACCAAGTTGCTACACCAATTCAAGTGAGTTATGCGCCGTGAAGAACGGTCAATATTGTGGGAATGATGTGCGTAGCTAACGATTGTCTGCTTTGCAGCTCTTTTGCATTACAGCTCGAGAGTGAGACGTCAGGGCAGGTGCGAATGTGGCGACTACCGCCTTCGGATGCACAGTGTAAGCGCTGTGTCAAGGCGGCAACGGAGAACATCAAGAAGGGATTCTTTGCATCGCCCGAGCAGTCCCTGGAAGTGCTTGAAGTCTACAAGATCGAGAACCGAGTCTTGCTGACTACGTTTCAGAGATTCACCACCTCACTAACCCAAGCGAGCTCGGACATCAAGGTTAAGGGGTTGTTCTGTAGCGTCCCAGCAGAAAGTGTGGAGCGCTGCGTCGTGTATGGTATGCATACATCACAAAGTGGTGAAGAACCCCAGTTCATGGATTGTCAGGGGACGGAGATCAAGATCTTCAATCGCTCAATGTACTTGACAATCGTACTATGCCTCTTCGCACACGAGGCGATCACTAACCTTGCACTTTATTGTCTACCGCTTTCCGTAGGCTTCTACAGGGCCGTGAAGACGCACCAGGGACCAACATGGCGTTTCGAGCACGCTCTAAAGTGAACGACAGCACATCGCTTCAATTTCCACGGCGTTTTAGCCGATATAGCACGTTAGAAGAAATGCGATCGTCCATGACAGCTGAGCAGCCCGTTGTGCTGTACCTTGCACTGTGTCGAGTTGCGATAGGCAAGACATCTCGAGTGACGGACAGATCCCGGGCAACTTTTCCTGACGATCCAAGTGTTGGCGCCCTCCATCTTACCAGTGAGGTACGCTAGGATATCTTCGATGACTATTGGGTAAAGACCGAAACCAACCGAGTTCATTTATTCAGGAAGAGTATCTGGTGCGCTACCCCAATGCCGTCGTACCGGAGTTCATCATCCAAGTTCGCATCATCAAGCCTCCTGCCCCTCTAGCAGTGAGCTTCTCTGTGGATACCCTTATTCCCGTGTCACTGACAACCTCGACACCAAGTTTCTCTTCTGGAGCCTTTGAGGACTTTATCTACAGTGCATCATTCGACAGCGGATCGGGAGTTTCTGCGTTCCCCTTGTCATTACCAGCCTCTGATCGGCAGCATAGCTTTTTTGCAGCAAATGCCCCCCCAGTCAGTTCGAGCCTGACGCCAGTGGAATTTCAACAAGAAGATGAAAACAATCAAGCTGCAAAAACTGATGATCAACAGATATCGCCCGAAACGATCCTGGCAAACTGTGCTAACCAAAAACACCACGTGCGAGGTGACTTGCAGCGCAATGAGAGACTGTTTTGGGCGCGGGCGCGTGAGATTTGGGAAGAAGAAGGCATCCGCTGTGGTATCAAGGTGAAGCTGAAAACCCAGCTTCGCAGTTTACGTGAAGAAGAGCAGATGATATCCCAAGAACTCCGTGGCGATCCGGCAATGTTGAATGAAACGGAGTGTGATACGGAACGCGCAGGGCCACCATCAAAGCTTCGGACCCAGCGCTCCAAACCTTCTGCAGCACATCTGCTTCGTCAACGGTAGCCAACTGTCAGACTGGTCCATCCTATGATAAGCTCTAACTGTTTCCCATTTGATGAGCGTACCCAATGAGAAGTCTCACTTGGATTCCGATACGATAGATTAACTTCAGGTATGGTATTTTCCAGCAATTTACAATTTTAAAGAAGGAAAATGTTGTCATCGCTTGTGGGGGGGGGGGGGTAGATTTTGCAGGTGGATCTCGAGCTTCCAACATTTCTCAGCAAACAACAGCTTTTGAACTCATTAAAACGTGAGCTCAAGACGCGCGCCCTTAGATGCGCGATTCGTACTGTGGCTGATCAGTATTTTGGTGCCGTCTCCTATTATACATGCTCTCTATGATAGAGATAGAGTCTATCCGGCCCGGGAGTCAGGCGGTCGAGCGGGATTCACGACAGTACCTGTGTATCTTCTGACGTGAGTCAGACTCGTTGGAAAGACAACCTCGACAAGGAGCAACAATTCAATTGTTGAACAATTGCTGCACCCAACAGATGAAGGACTGGAGGCCTAGAGGGTTTTAGCATGTACCGGCGTTTGCCCTCGCGTTACTACGATCATCCAGGTAACGAGCGGTTCATGTAGTAATTACTTTTTGGGTTTTGCAATAGAGAAATTATGCGCAGATCAGAAAGAAATCTGTTTTTCTGCTTTGATCGTTTTCGGAGATCACAGTTGGCGCTAACGTTATGAAGTGCACTACTCAGTAGGGTCTACTTCAGGTAGCGAGCCAGTTGCTTGCCATTTACAGGATATGTGCTTTTACAAGTGCTTGTCGCCTATGGCGCATTCCAAGGTACCTAAACTGGAGAGCAGGACCCCGTTGATGTTACACCCCAATGGTCAACGTTAATGGCATCGATTAAGCGACAGTCTTCCCGATGCAATTAAAATATAATGTATTCCTACCACCGGGAGTACTGTGGTGGAAGAACCACGCATGCCAACTATGCGGCATTGTCAATGTCTTTTCTTTTTCTCGTTTGTTAAATAAACAAGCATTGTTTCGTGGCGGCATATATCGTCATGCTTTGCCTAGTGTAACAAAAAACAAACCAAAACCGTGTTCGTTCAGTTAAACTCCAATTTGGAATCTCCAATTCTGCAGCGTGTGAAGGACGGCCGGTGGGCACCTTCAATCAACCGCGAGGAAGAAGAAGTGATCCAGTTTTCTTCATACCATTCTCCGCGAACAAACTGTACCATTGTGATATGTGCTAGCGCCTCCCGTTTTGATGGATCGACATCTCGATGAACGAACGACAACCTTTGACCGCACTCCGAACCCCATCACCCTCGTACCTTTTAACAAGCGTCGTGAGTCAGGGTCAGGGTCAGATCTTTAGATTTGTTCTCAATTCAATGGTGGGAATTTGGGCAATAGGTACATGTTCACATGAATCCCAGCCACGAGTCGTACATTGACGACGCCGAAGGTCCGATCCGCGATCAAAGGCATGCACTAGGCACGCAATTCGCTCATGAGCGACCGCCTATATCTGTTGCCTCATTGCGTCGGCCATCTGCCAGGCGAAAAGCCGATGCAGTAGCCACCGCCTTGGCGAATGCAGAACCCGAGTATTTTAACACCCTCCCTCCTGTCCACCACAGCTCAGATCCATTTCCTCTTCCCGCGAGGCACCCTGAAGAACACTGGACAGTAACTACAAGAACACGCCCACCACCTTTGCCTAGTAGAGCGAGCTCTCTCGAAGCATGGGTGGCTCGGGGTGCGAAGCTGAGCCAACGAGCGTGATCACTAATGGTGAGCGACCAACCAAACGTCCATACTACGGCAGGTGCCAATACAAGACCGGCAAGTGCTTGAACGAACGCACTTTCAAACGCAACGGTGGCCCACACTCTCTGTGTGAGGAACACCGCATCAGGCAGAACTTAAACCAGCGCCGCAGCGACCGCAAGTATCAGAAGGTGCACGCCTTTCGTCGTCGGCAGCGCCGCGCTATACTCCAACAACAAATCTCGATGGTCGTAAGCCACCAGCTCCTGGAGAATCAACTCGACATTCCGGCGCCCCACGACCATGCTCCTCGCACTCAAGCAACTAACTCCAAAGGTAGAGTTACCCCAACGCCAGCCTCGCGCATTACGCCACATATCGAGGTGCCTCAGCTTCCGTCAGCTTTCATTCCGTTCGACCAACACAGCGTCGTAGCACCACTCGTGTTGTCTTTCAGCTCAGCAATCCAGGGCATCGAGCACGAGTTATCACCTAGCGGGATTGATGACTTTACGTCGTACTCATACCCGAGCGACTTCTTGCCCTCGGGAAGCTACAACTTTCCAGACCTCCAGTGTGACGAGATCGATGGACGAAGCTGTACCGGGGCCAACCTCGACTACTGTACGCCGATCGCGTCGCCCTTGGACGACAAGCAGGCGTGGACTGACGCTGATATTGATTTCCTGCAGAGCCTTCTGCTGGCCTGACAGCGACCTCGTCCGACAAGTTTGATCGTGTGCCGAATGAATATTACCCTTTATTTTTTGAAATGTCCACCTCCATCCTACCACATATCTCCAGTAGCTCCGGCGAACAAGGGACCAGTGCTGCCCGGCATGCCCAGAGTGATGTGACGCGCGATTAATTAAACGCACAGCCATAACTCGCCTGAATTGCCGGCGAGATGGCGGTCAGCACAAACAAAAAAAAACTTGTGTTTCCATTTTACAAACTATTTTATCTATGGGACCTTGTTGAATCGAGTACCGTGAACACGAGTCATACTGAAACCAAGTGACGTCCGCCTCCGCCACTAACGGCCACCACGATGGACGTGATTCTGGCGCAGCTCGGGGCGCGCGAGCTGGCGGCGCACTGCCGCGATGCGATGCAGACGCAGCTCGATGTGCT
>JAHWLF010000761.1:0-11075 GCA_024679295.1 Phytophthora parvispora
CTCCGGCTCGGGCTACGAGCACCAGGAGACGCCCCGGGAGATGCAGAAGCTGCTCTGGTTCGGCTCTGTGCAGGGCAGTCTCGACGACATCATGTACGGCGTGGTGAACGCCACGGCCGAGGAGGCCAAGGTCAAGGCCTCCTACGTGGGCAACAACGTGCTCGACTTCGCCGTGCTCGAGACCATCGAGCGCCCCACGGTGGACGACCCGTTCCGAGGCCTCCAGGTCAAGTGGGCGGTGAACGGCGGGCCGACGCTCATGCGCTCCATGGTGCGGTGTCGCGACTTCGTGTACCTCGAGTCGACCGGGATGACCACGAGCTCCAAGGGGGAGCGCATCGGCTACCACATCCTGCACTCGATCGAGGTGCCCGGGGCGCCGGAGCTGCACGAGAGCAAGATCATCCGGGGCAACATGACGCTCTACCACCTGTACCGCCAGAAGAGCCCCGGCGTGGTGGAGACGTACGTCAAGGCGTTCATTGACGTCATGGGGGACATGCCCTCTAGTGTCGCCACGCTCGTGTCGGCCAAGGGGGTCGTCTCGGTCTGGAAGCTGGGCGACTACGCCGAGATGAAGAAGCTCATGTGGCTCCTGAAGCAGTACAAGGCGGTGCCCTCGCTCCAGGACAGCAGCTCGAGCTCCTGTCGCGTGTGCCACAAGGACGTCAGCGGCCCGCTCACGCGTAGGCAGAGCTGCTGCATTTGCTCGGGCTGCGTCTGCACGCGGTGCAGTGTGCCGAAAAAACTCCATCACATGTCCCCGCTCACCCGCACGGTGCTTCAGACGTCTGTGGCGGTGTGCACCCCATGCATGCGGACGGTGCTCACTACCAGGTGCCTGGATGTCGCGCTGACCGAGGTGGCCAGGGATACCCATAACCGCGGGGAGTTTCACGACGGCGGCTCCATCAAGGGCACGTCGTCGCCGTCGTCCTCCTCAGCGTCCTCGCACGCGTGGTGAATGAAGTACCAGTGTAGTTAGTGTAGAGTTGTGAATGAATAACCGAGGAAGAGAGACAGCAGTGAACCAATACACACCTGACGGCCGTCGGGAGCCGCCAAGAGAATAGAGCCAACGTGGCTCGACCTCAAGTCGCATCAAGTGATACCGTCGAGAGACGGCGCAGTGCAAAGGGATCCGCTGCGAGTCCCGCGTGCGCCAGCGTGGTATGCGTGGCGTGTTGGCGGCCAATTGATTCTTGCCCGCGCTATCGGTTCTGCTTGGACCAAGCCTTGGTCTGGTGCAGCGGCGTTGCGTGTTCGATTAAGGGCGCGCTGAGCATTCGAGCCCCTCGTCTGGATGCGGGGTCGCAAGCTCCCATGAGCAATAAGCGCACTTTTCGATTCCCCCCGTCGATCTGCAGTCGCTTCAAGCGGATGTCGTCGAAGCGGTTCCCGCTGCTCACGTCCCCATTTGCCCCACTGAGGCTTTCGCAGCCGGACGAGACGGCGATTTCCAACATCGCCAATGACCTGCTCGTCTCGTCGCTCGTGGACTATGAACTGCTGCACCTTCGCGAGGGCGGGGTCATGAACCCCGCAAGGTGGAAGGCAGTCAAGCGCTTCGACAACCTCGTCGGGTACCAGGAGCGAAAGCACCGTCGAAAGCCTAACAATGTCGATGTGGACACTGATCGCTGCCCCAGGTTGGTTTGGCGCGGGACCTTGGAAGGAAGTTTGAGTGACATCATGTACGGGGTCATCAACCAGAGCGACGGAGACGCACAAGTGAAGGCAGCATATGTACGAAGCAACATCATTGACTCGAAGGTGCTGGCCTCGATCTCGACAGCGACACCTTCGGAGCCTTTCAAGGGGCTGCAGATCAAATGGATGGTGTCTGCCTCCGGGCCGGGTCTGAAGCGGCTTGTTCGGTTGCGCGATTTCGTGTTCCTCGAAGCCACAGGCGTCACCCAACGTCCTTCAGGGGAGCGCGTGGGCTACCAGTTGATCCATTCTATCTCGATACCATGGCTGCGCTCGCTGCCCGATTACAACCTCGTACGCGGCAGTATTTCGCTCTTGCATCTCTTTCGAGAGAACTCATCCAGCACCGTGGAGGTCTACAGCAAGGCATCGCTTGATCTGATGGGGAGCATGCCGTCGAGGCTGGCGATGTACGCTAGCTGCAAGATGATGGAGGTCATGGAGCGACTTCCAATCTGCTCGCATATGAAGAAGCTCGCGTGGATGCTGCGCACCACGTCGAGACCACGTCCTCCGTCGGCCAAGCTCTCCCACGACTACTCGTCCTGTCGATTGTGTCAGAAGGATCTACACGGCGAGCGCAGCCTCCGCAGTCGAATGCGGCACTGCCGAATCTGCTCGGCCAGCGTCTGCTCCAGGTGCAGTCGCTCGCCAACTCTGAGACTCGTGGACGCTTCGACCGGCAGACTGGACAAAAGAAGCGTGCGCTACTGCACCGAGTGCATTCGAAGAGCAAGTCGCTGCAGCGGCTTACAAGCTCAGACCGACGAGTTGACCGAAGCAACGTGGGTGACCACCTTCACCGACACCCGCTCGACGCTGTCGCTCTCGTCGTCTGAAAGCTCTAGGGACTCCTTCCGAGGGGCCCAAGAGGCCTGGTCGGACTCGTTCGTGGACGCTTACTCAACCCTGCCGATATCATCGTCCGAAACCTCGCGCGACTCATTTCGAGGACAGCGACTGTGATCTCTGCAGAGTGCGCAGGATATGGTGAACTTCGTTGCGGGTGTTGTTTATTTAGCGTCGATAAGACTTCCTTGGCGTTTCCTGACTAAAACTTTAAGTACATGTCGTTAAACCTACCGGAACCTCCGTTGTCGTCGTAGTGAGGACACCAAGAACCACGGCCGACTTCGATCAAAGCACGTCCAAGCGCTGCACTCGGAATCTTGAAGCGTGGATTGTTGCCAATGCCACGCACAACACGTGTGCAAGCACGGCAACTGCCATCGAGTTCAGCTGGCGGCAAATCGACGCGCGCGAAATTGCTGGCGACGATCGTCAAGTAGAAAAACGGCCATGGTTGCGTCTAGCTTGCATGTTGTAGAGCCCGCTCCCTATGACGGTGGGTATAACGCAGAGAGGGCAAGTCAACGTCCGGCCTCGGCCAGTTGTCGGCCTGAGCCGCCAAGTGTTGTGTCCGTTCCTTGAGCCCGAGTTCTTATGCTGATCAGGACCAGGGGTCTTCAGCCGATTCTCGTCTCTTATGAAGGTTCCATGTCCTGCGGAAGCTTTGGAATGCGCCAAGAGTGTCGTGGTCGGAAGAGGAGGGACGATCGGCACCACTTGGCGCTTTCGAGTATCTAGTCACTTCGCTTTTCGCCTCACCCGCCTCACCCCGGAGCAATCGATCAACCATGAAGTTCCCGCTGTCGGCGTGTCCGTTCCAGGAACTGGGGCTCACCGACTCCGAGAAGAGCACCCTCAAGTCGATCTCGGATGGAATTCTGTCGGAAACCATGGCCGAGTACGAGCGGATGCTGGTTCAGGGCAACGGGGTCCTGGACACCGAACGCTGGAAACTCATCAAGCGCAAGGAGAACCTCGCGGCCTATCAAGATCGATGCGCACTCGCAGTGACGCTCCAAGCTTCAAGCAGCTCGGCCAAGCTAACTCCCGAGGCTTTGGACGACCCCGTCGTACCACCACCGGCACCTGCAGGCAAAGTCCCGGTTCAAAGAGTTCTGTGGCACGGCACCCTCAACTGCGACCTAGACGACCTCATGCTGGGCGTCGTCAACCAGAACGCAGACATGTGGAAGGTCAAGTCCTCATACGTGGAGGACAACGGGCTGGACTACTTCCTGCTGGCGTCAATCAATGAACGCACCGTCGAAAAGCCGTTTGACGGGCTGCAGGTGAAGTGGACGGTGAACGACATGGGTCCTCTCGTAGCCAAGCCCATCATGCGTCCGCGAGACTTCGTGTATCTGGAGAGCACAGGTATTACACAGTCACCGACAACCGGCGAGCGGATGGGGTACCACATCTGCCACTCAGTCGAGATGCCTGGCGTTCCCGAGCTCCCCGACTACAAATTAGTGCGCGGCAAGCTGGAGCTGTACCACATCTTCCGGCAAAAGAGCAAGGGCGTCGTTGAAGTCTATGCGAGAGCGCTGTGCGATTTGCAGGGCGAGATGCCGTCGACTAGCGTGACGATGTTTTCGGCCGAAGCCATGTCCACGTTGACGCTTACCGCATTCTGTGCCGATCGGCACAAGGTCATGTGGCTGCTGCACACAATGGAGCCGTGCGAGAGCGGCAAACCATCACTGGACCTATGCAGTGTGTGTACGAAGGACTTGAGCAAGAGCCTGCTCCCGTTCATGAACAAGGCCTGCCGGATCTGCTCAGGACGGATTTGTGCGCGATGCCGAATCCCCAAGCGCATGAGCTTCCTCAATCGACGGACGCGTGGCGTCATCAAGAAAAGCATCGATGTCTGCACTCGGTGCGTGCACACAGCAGCTCACATGAACGCACTGACGGTCGCGCAGGGCGAATTGTCGCTGGAGAACCCGACCTCCATCTTCTACGAGTCCGCCATCAACCGAACGGCTTCCTCCGTCTCCTCCGTATCCTCGGTGTCATCCGGTTAGAAAGGCAGAGGCCAATTTTGCAAGCAGATTGAAGTCCAAGCGATAAGTATGTGCACACGTTGTGTGTATATTTGCGTGGTCATAACATGATAATGCATCTATCTAAGCTTTCGTGCACTATTTCCTAACCTGCAGCCAGAGCATGGTTAACATGCCTGTTGCTGGCGCAATTTTTTCGCGTCGAGCCGGGATGAACTCGTAGCGTTGGTGCCCGAACAGACACTCATTTTGCTGCTAGTATCGACCAGCTCGGATAACCGGCGCCTAGTATCCCCCAAACAACTGACGTGAGTCTCCACTTGACTGTGAAATGCATCTGGAATGCCAGAAGAACTTGTCGCGTTGGCGGCTCCGGCCTTGGCTGTTATCACGAGTTTATGGGCAGTACTGGCCGTAGTCTCCTTTGCTCCTCTTCCCTCGACCAGCAGTTCCGGTCTGCAGCGTGTTAAACATACGGCAAAGGATGTTTCGACAGACCCGTACCTTGCCACGAACTCAAGACAGCACGGTGCTTTCATATGGATCGATTTGCCCATGCACGTCGCAGCTCCGCATCAAACTTGAACACCTGTGCGAGTTTAAGAAGCTCTTTGATCTGGCGTTGTACCACCAGCCGACGGAGGGCTTGTGGCTCTCGGGTTCACTTCACAAGTTGACCCAGGCCATTCACCAAACTTCTCGGCGCTGTCCAAGCGCTCAGATTTATACAGCGACTAGCTTCCGTCAGATCGCGATGATGACTTGTCCGTTCGAGACCCCGCTCTCGCTTTCGGCGCGTGACCGGCGGTCAATGCACAACATCGTTCAGCGCTGCATCAGTGAGACGATGGCTGACTACGAACACGTCCTGGCCAGCAAGAGCGGGCTACCCGTTTCGACTCGTTGGAAGCCTGTCAAGCGCAAGCAGAACATTACGGTCTACCAGGACCAACTCGTGATCGAGGAGATTAAGCGCCGCAAACGCAAAGCCAAATCGCTAGGAGAGATGAACGAGACGGCTCGAGTCGCAGATACGTTTTCAAAGAGCGTCGGACCTGGAACTTGTCCTCCCCCTGCCGATCCACGAGAGGCTGAGGCGAACGAGCCCACGGAGCTACCGAAAATGACTTGGATGGGGACGGTTGAGTGCGAGCTCGACGATCTCATGTACGGCATTGTCAGCCAGAGCGACGAGGTGACCCGCATCAAGGCGTCATACTCTAGCGATGATATTCAGGACTTCGCCACGCTGGCATCTCTGGAAACGGCGACACCCAGCGATCCATTCCACGGCCTCCAGCTCAAGTGGGATGTCAGCAACCCCCTTTCCAAGGCAAACCCAGTCTGGCGTCGCCGCGATTTCGTGTATCTCGAAGCCACGGGCATCACCAAGTGCCCTTCTACAGGGCAGCGTATCGGATACCAGATCCTGCACTCGTTGGATGTGCGCGGTGTGCCCGAGCTACCTGGACGCAAGCTAACTCGCGGCAAAATGACCATCTACCAGCTCTTCCGCCAAAAGTCCAAGGGCACCGTCGAGGTCTACGCCAAGGCGTCCATTGACCTCGCTGGTGATGTTGCGAGCAGCATGGCATCAAACGCAACGATCGAGGCTGCCAACTCGGTAAACAAGGCCGCGAAGTGCGCTCGCAAGCGCAAACTCAACTGGTTGCTGACCACGGCAGAAACGAATGCAGTGAACTACGGGGCTCACCAGAACCAGTCATACTGCAGCGTGTGTTCTCGAGAACTGCGTTCTACATTCGGTCACAAGAGCTACTTCGACTGCCAGATCTGCACGAACCGGGTGTGTCACCGCTGCCACGTACGCCAGAAGCTCAGCTTTGTCGACCCTGATCAGAACTCACTCGTCATCATGCAAAAAGCGCTCGACTTGTGTACGCGCTGCGTGCACACATCAACTCAGATGAACGCCCGGCGAGTGGCGCTCGAGGAGCGCGCGCGTGAAGATCCAGCATCGATGTACAAGTACATTGCCCGTCGGAGGACACTGGAAGTGAGCGAGTGCGCCAAAGAGATTGAGATCTCAAGACGGACAACGGAGAATGACATGGATTGTCCGACACAAAAGGCCGATCTCCTTGAACGAGCAACACAAGTGCTCCATCGCTTCTTCTAAGCGAATAAACTTCTCATCCAACGGAAGATGAGCACAAATAGATAGGCATTATGTAAATTAAATACTCGGGTACCATTTCACTTGCAACTCGAATCTAGGTTACATCAAATTGGACTGACTGATTGCTTTGGATCATGATTGAAGTTCACCGTCTCGTACAGTGCACCCCATTTCTCAGTTCAGAATTTGCTGAGTTCAACGCAGTCTACCAATGCCTAAACGATTCGCCACCGACAGCGACGAAGACAACGAGATGCCCTCTTCGGACGAAGAGGATGAGTTGGGTCCAATTAACGGGAAATGGCCGTTTGGCGGGGTTGGCCGATCGTTTGATGTACCGGTTCCAGTGGGGGCACCATGTGTGAGGATCAACAAAATTCTGGCGCAAGCAAAAGCTAGCGCGGGCGAATTCACTTTTGGTGGATTGGCAGACACACTACCAGCGCTTTCTGGGCTCGTCGTGGAGGAGGTAGGGCAAATTCCGGTTCCGCTAACCGAAGTTCATGCGAAGAACTTGATCGACCAGTGTGAGAGATCATCGTTTGGGCACAACTTCGACACCAAGATGGACGAAAATGTCCGCAAAAGCTGGCAGCTCGAGCCCGATCGTGTGCAATTCAACAACCCGTTGTGGCAAATCGGTATCGATCAACTGACGGAAAGCATTGCCGAACGTCTTGGTTACAAGTCGGTACCGATGCAGTGTTCTTTATACAAAGTGTTGTTGTATGGGGAAGATGGCCACTTTTTGAAGCACCAGGACACGGAGAAAGAAGACGGCATGGTGGCAACGCTAGTGATTCAACTCCCCAGCACACACGAAGGTGGTGATTTAGTCATTTATCGAGGCGGCGAAGAGAAGTACCGCCACGATTTCGGCAAGGACACCGGTATGGCAGCGTTCCTGCCGCATTATGCTGTGCATTATGCAGACGCGGAGCATTCTTTACAGAAGGTGACAAAGGGTTATCGTCTCGCTCTGGTGTATTCGCTTTGCCTGCCGCTGAAGATGCGTCATCGCAAGACAGGCCATGACAAGCTACTGAGTGAAGAGCTGGAAGATGCTCTTCGTGCCATGGAGCCTGAACAGGAATCGTTCGCGTTGTTATTGTTGCATGAGTACACTGAGAAGAGCGTCGGGGACTTAGGCTTAAGGGCGTTGAAAGGAATTGATCGGGCAAGGTTTGCTGTGCTCGAGGAAGCGAATGTTGCCATTCCTATTGACGCAAAAATGCAGTTGTACCTTGCTCGACTGACGCATGAGATCGAGTAGAGAAGATGGGCCTGGTGGAGAGAATCTAGCCGCAAGCACACCATCACTTGGTTTTCCACGGCTGGAAAACGATTTGGGGCCAAGAAGTCGACAATGAAGATGAATTTCCTAAATCCGGGTCATGAAAACTTTTACGAGCTGTGGCGACCTCATGGTAGCAGCAAAAAGCAAGGCTTTATGGGCAATCACGGTCCAAGTAAAAACACGGTCTATTCCCGATACGCGATCATTGCTTGGCCTTCCGCTCTAAGTGTAAAGAATGCTCTGGAGTTTTTCAATACGGAGGCTGCTATTGATGCTCTGAAAACCCAGAAGCCAATCGACGATGATGCGCTCGGAGACACCATGACCAAGATTCAGGCCGAGTTGGAGGAGAATCAATCCAATCCCAAGCCTATATCGAGTGGGTTTTGTCGAGCACTCTGCGAAGTGTTGGTGGTTGTTGGAAATGTGGCGTTTGTGAACGAGTTCTTCCAAAAGCTATTTAGCAAGTTTTACACCCGTCTCCAGGACAAATATTGCGTGGTTCCTATCCTCGCAACGATGCTGCGCTCGCTGGACTGGAGTGAGATTGGCCCTGCGGTTGTGGAATCTTTACGACAGCTCGACCATCAAACTAGCATGGAGATAGGTCTACTGGTATCTAATGAGTTGGATGATGGTGATACCAAGAACGCATTGACGCACCTTGGTCTGGAGGAAGCTGCGCAATTGAGTGATTTTAAGTTGTGTTCGGCTAAGTGTATGGAGCAGTTGTGGAAAGTTGCCCTTTGCTCCGATGACTCGAACGCTTTCAATACCTTCGCGGCGAAAGTGGCGAAGTTGGAACCTAGTTCATTAGACGTGGCAACTCAAGCGTTCATACAACGTCGGAATGAAATCGACACGAAAGGAAGCAAATTTGCGACCTTTTTCGTGGGAGATGCCCGACGCAGAGTTCCCTGATAACACCCAAGTGGAGGCATTCCTGAGAGGTCCTGGTGAATCCATGACCACCAAAGGGCTATACAACTTCGACAGTCTTCAGGATACAATTAACTTCGTTGCTAAACGGATGCGGGCAAAGCAAGGAGCAGCTTCATACGTGATGACAACCTCGGAGGAGGATGGTGCTGCGTTTGTGGCCATCACAAAGACGAAAGCGTGGTTTTCGGCGCGCCAAAAACGGCTATTGCAGGCTGTGGCTGAGCTCCGTCTTTTGAACGCGCACTTCGGGGAAGGTGCTGAAGCGAACGAGATCATTCGCTGATGAATCAGCGACAAGGCCAAGTGAGCAAGACAAGACAAAAATTGAATCGAAAGTGCATTTACCGTAATGGTGGAAGGTGAACGTCTCCCCACGTTTCCAACAAATAGTAATCATGAAAGATGGTTACTCGACTGCAACCATCCCATCATTTCTCAGTTGGTAGCATCTGAGCGCGAGCTCGACTTACCCAATCGTTGTTGAATGCACTTCTTCATTGTGTCCCCGAACGAAACTGTGCTTTCTTGGAGCTCTTGCAGGGCATCAGCGGACAAATTCAAGGCGCTGCGTCGAATCTTAGAGCAGGACCAACGAGAAGCAACAACCACAAGTTCTTTGTCTTCGGCGGCTTTGGCTCTTCCCACGCTCTTGCTATCAGCTACGACTGGTTGCATGAACGAGCGGATCATGAACACTGTGGTTGTATCTCGCCTAGCTCGCTCCTCTGGTTTATACGGATAGAGTTCGTCCAAGTCGACAAAATCTGCTACGATCAAGCCACAGCTCTCTTCTGTCTCATCCTTGGCCTCCACGAGCTCAGTGAACATGACCGAGTTGGACTCTACCAAGGTTCCCTGCGTTGTCGACGTCACCAAGCGCATCTGGGAGATGTCGCGCGTGTCGGTCGCATCGTCTTCGCGGATGGTAACGCTGCCGAACATCTCGGAAACGACGATCTCAGCGTTCTGTGCAACGTCAATGAACGCGTCAAACACCATTCTCGCGCTGACACCGTGGACGGCTCTGTTTTCAAAGATCACGAGGCAAAAGTCCTTCCCCGGAGAGTTATTTCGCTCCTCTTGGAAATATGACGCCTGAGGGTCGAGCCCTTGGCTTCTCGCAGTGATGAACCGCTTCGCCTCCCGCAATTTCTGGTCTTTGAGTGCCACCAACGTGTTGTGACGCTCTGCTGGATCCTTCCCCAACCGAATGATCGTTTGTGCCGGCTGAAGCGAAGCAGCATTTTGCTGCTGTAGAGATGGTAATGGTAAAAGACATTGAAATCGGTCAGCACTTCCGGCATCTCAAGGTTACGAAAAGCAATGGGGGGAAAGCTCTCACCAAGTTCTCCGCCAGCATCGCCTGCAGGTTGGCGAGTTCTAGGTGCTGTTGCTGGATGAATTCCTGCAACACGAGGTTCCCCACCGCCGCGCGGTCATTTGACTTGGCAGCTTCCCCCTGCTCCACCAGCACGCGGTACTTGAGCTCGTCGAGCTGCTTCTGCAGCGTCTCCACTTGCGCCATCAGCTCCACTTTCTGCTCTCGACGGAGGTCGTACGTCGTTTTGCGCTTCTTGGTCGACGTTGGGCTTTTCAGGCTGCTACAGTTGTCGATGTATGCATCCGTGAGCGACTCGGGAGGCTGCTGACCGTCCTCAACCTTATACAGCGCGTTCATGAACGACGGCGGAGGGTCCATTCTTCCGTTCTTCTCTTCTCGTAGATGGGGGAACGGATCCGAGGGGATTACGTGAGAGGCGACTGAGTCGGGATTCGAAGTGTGGTGTTGCTTGATCAACACTTCGTCGATGCCTACCATTGCTCCTGTATGACGTAAATTACATTCACTACTTTAGTTCCCAGCGTACACTTCTCCTTCTCGTGGCACTTGTCCTTGGTACTGCGTCGCTCTTCAGTATCCTCCGCAGTAGTTTGGGTTCGCCGGCGCGAGCGCAGGGCCGACTGTGACTCGCGTGCGCTTGAGCGTGCTGTTCTTGTGAGCTGTCCGACGCCCGTGCATCAACACGGTCGTCTCCTGGGACGCCACCGACTCGACGAAGTACAGGTGCGGCACCTTTCCCGACGCGTCCAGCCCCAGCGTGCACGCGTGCACGCGGCGCGAGATGCC
>JAHWLF010000762.1:0-11257 GCA_024679295.1 Phytophthora parvispora
CTCGTCGTTGCACCAGAGCAGCGGCGCCGCCTCCGTCGACGCCATCGATGCCATGGAGTGCCTACTGACGGGTGGTGGGCAGCTTGGGTGGGACAACCTTTCCGGGACAGAGCGAGTCTGTAGTTTTGATTGGGTGGTTTCAGAGGTTGTTTTTGCCCAATGAGAGAGAGATAAAAGGTTGGACATTCGGACAAGGTTGTACTATGTACATGTACTGTACAACACAGAGTGGCCCGTACATTTCGGACCGCATCAGAGGTGAAGTCCCCAGGCGTATATTTAGGCACTTATTTCGGAGCCTGGCGCTTTGACGTCTAAGTGAGTTACCCTAAATTATTCCTAGTGATCGGTTTCCCTTCCTGAGGTCGTTGTGACGGCGGTTTGAGGGGATGCAGTTGCAGAGGTGAATCGGGAGTTCAATTCTGGGCGTGACTTCGGGGTTTCCAGGGGATACAGTGATGGAGGAAGTCGGGGGTCGGAAATAGACTTACATAGCGTTTGTATCGGTAGTCGCTCCGAGCGAGACTCGAACCCTCAGTGGAAATCGCCTTATAAATTATCCCTGTGGGTACTATAAGTTATAATACCCACAGCACCAAATGCGGACCGTTTACGATGCGTCAGGATTACGATGCCATCCAGGGTTATGGTGGTACCTGGACTTCAGTGTCCATGACAACAGCGTGAAGGGTTCGCTGGCTAGAAGCGACGCAGCAAGTTGACGGTCTCTTGGCAAGCTCATTCTCCAAATCGACTCGCACCCCTCAAGTCCCCCAAAACAGCGAAGCAAGCACCCATGCGTCTAGGTCACACGTTACTGGTAGTTGCAGTCGTTCTCTTGACTCGGTGCGACTCCGGTTTTGGCAACATTGGCCTGTCAAAAATGGGGGAAACCGACTTTGCCCGCCTAGAGGATGAGGTTTCAGCTGAAAACCAGATCCGGAGGAATCTGCGGGGCCACGAGGAAGCTGCTACCGCGGAGGATGAAGACAGGACTTTCGATTTTAAGAAGGTTTTCGATTTCAAAAAAATTTTCGGACTGCGGAATGTCCCCAAAGACTTTGCGAAAGGTTTAGTCAACGAGTTTTCCAAGGCGACGCTGAAGGAAATGGTGAGAAATGAAAAGTTCCGCTTCGTGGTGTACAAGAAGTGGGACAAGGTCAAGCTGGATGAGCTAGTAAAAAACATCGGACAGTCGACTCTACGGAACAAACGTGTGGCGGAGATGTTTGTGGAGTACAAGAACAACTACCGGAAGTACCGATGGACATAGGCCACCGAGGCTTTCTGAAGGAGTCGCGTCAAGATGGTACTGCTTGTTGTAGTACTGTAGACGGGCGATTACGCTTTACTCATCAGTGCACATACACATTTTAATGGCATGGTTGTGTCAGTTGCTATTTGCACTATTATATGAACTGAGTTTGTGCTAGTGGGGGTTCATTGGTATCTCCATTATTCGGAAATTATATCCTATAAATGTTTGGTTGCCGTGCGCATCTACTGCGTGCGGTTGGGCTTGAATATCCTGCAGATACCTGTACCCTAGCTACTTTCCTGTTGTGCCGTTCAGCACTTTCTCCCAGTTGAACTCCAACGACAAATCCATGCCTGGGTCATACCCGCGATAAAATGCAGAGAACGTTAAGCTAACCTTGAAACAAAAGTCTCTAACTAGGACGCAACACATACGTACCATGATGGACGGTGTTCAGAATGAAAATCAGCGAGAGGCTGCCGCATATCTTACCTTGGACACTCATCCAGTACTTTTCCAAGACGAACGCAAGCTGGTGCAAAGTAGACATCCCATATTTCCCGCGCATGAGCGTGAAGAGAAACAACAGTGTAAATCCTTCTAGAACGCAGTAAACGGCAGTATTGCCCACAGATTTCCAGAACTGTTTCTCACTCAGCCCGATAAACGACAGATTGTACTTGGCGTACGGCATGTGATACAGCGTGAGTGTATAGAGGCCATATACTACAGAACACGCAACTTCTGCATATTCAGCAAAGACCAGGACTTCAGACGCGAACAAAAGCTGCAGCGTTTGTTTCAGAAGTTTTGCGTTTTCTCGATGTCCAATATCGATATCATCAATCGACGCCCTTCTTGTTGACTTGCCTCCAGCTACTGAGGCCGGCGAAATAAGCGGAGGCCTACCCACCGTTGGATCTGCGGTTACCGCAGGGTCGACCGATCCCAGGTCCAGCATGTGATTTCCAGCCAGGATCCTAGACTTCCGCTTGGGCAAAGTGTAGTGGGGCTTCTTAGGTTGTGGGAACGCTTCCTCGAAGGATAACATTTTCGAGTTACCCTTGTGAGAAATGTCCAATGCTGCCTCGTTTGGGTCAGGCTTTGCTCGGTCGGTCACTGTTGTGGTAGCAAGCACTGCAGGGTAAAGAGAACTCCCCACAATGCGTACCGCTGTAGTTACAGCGCGAGGCCCGTCCACTACGAATTTGTGGTTGAGATACATGTACACCTCCAAGATGGCTTGAGCGAAATCAACGATGATGATAAGCGCACCGATTGCAGGTGATCGCGCGTTCTGCACGCATACATTTTGAAAGAGTGACCCAAAAATCTCCACTACACAGAGCGTCACGTCCGTGCTGATATCATCCAGGCAGTCAGCGAAAGTCCAGATCATGCGCTTCAGGAATGCACGCAGAATCGGAAACGTAACAGTGATCACACCTTGGGCTTCTTGGGGGACATTCGCAAACAAAATCGCTAACCCCTGGAAAATAAAGAGGGTTGAGGCCTGTGCACACACGAGAGGGACGTATCTCAGCATCTTCGTGTAGTAGTGACGCAGTCTTGACCCTAACATCCCAATGTGCGTCGCTGTAAGTAGAATGAAAAATGACGGGATGCCCAAGAAGTCACGGAACGGTAAAGGGAATCCCCACGCAGTTGATAGACCAAACATGATAAGCTCATTGCCGCATGCTGTCAAAAGTCCAATTAGAATACACTGGCGGTGAGAGTAGGCGCTAAGGGGCAGGTCAAGTGCGCAGCGGATGAAAAACAGCAGACTGAGGGTCATCACGGTGTACGCGAGGGC
Source organism: Phytophthora parvispora (assembly GCA_024679295.1). Taxonomy (NCBI): domain Eukaryota; phylum Oomycota; class Peronosporomycetes; order Peronosporales; family Peronosporaceae; genus Phytophthora; species Phytophthora parvispora. The sequence goes on from JAHWLF010000762.1 coordinate 3,075, forward strand.
CGACTGCACGAAGTAGCTGCTGTTTGCATCTACACCCTTGAGCGGACTTTCGAGTGGAATTGCCGCTATCAACACCATGGACAATAAACCCGGAAGAGGCGTTAGCGTGATGACGGCAAACACCCGCAGTGGGCTGGCTACGCGTTGGTACTCCTCCAAAGCCAGCAACTTGTCGACGGTGTATCGACCTAAATACTGGTGAGCACTTTTCCACTCATAGTATCGGCGATAATAGCGCTTCACGCCACGAACAAAGGCGCTTTGTCGAATTGAAGGTCGTCGACCCGGTGCTGCCAGCGGTGGCGTTTTGCTCAGACGGCGAGCGCTGATCTCGGACTTGAGCTCGGGTGTACGAGCTGGAGCAATGATGGGCTTAATATTTGGCTCAGCCCTCATGGGAGCCAATGAAGCCGGCTTGTCGTTGGGGTCTTGAGCGCTGCCCATGAGTGATAAACCACTTTCCGTCGGCTGAAAGCTGCACCGATGGTCGAGTCCGACTTGAATTGGCTAGAAGTGAGGTCGATCACACTGTCGAGACACTGGAAGGCTTGGTGTGCCGCCAAAAATATGCAGCACCTACGTCTTCGAATGCTGGTTCTGGTCACTTTACCTTCGTATACCAAAGGCAGCTAAAATGGGGATTTCTGTTCATAGGTTGGTGACGGAAAAGAACTGGTTTCCTAATTTGATCAACCAGGTTGATCAGCTCCGATGCGGGTGATGCACTTGCGTGACGATCACAGCTGAAAGTAGTAGCGGTCCCAGTGCTTACCATGCCACTCCTGCCTGCCATGTCATCACCAGATATAAAAGAGCAGTCCTCTTTCAGGAAGGGCTTAGCTCGTGCTGCTCTCTACGTGGCAGCTAATGGGCAGACTTTCCGAACCCACGTAATGGCCAGTTGCGGGCAAGATATCACCCTGATACACACGAAAACAATGGCCGGAAACTTTCTCAATCCCAAAACGTGACCCACTTGTCCAGATAATCCAAACAGCAAAGTATTAGCTAGAAGCCTCCTACCATTGCCCGAGCTTGGCAATTGTGCGCCCATTCGCTCTAAAAGGCGATGGAAGGTCAGATCTGAAGTCGGAAAACGCTTGTCTAGGTCCCTGGAATTCGTCTAGCGAGCACGGCTCACCCAATTCACCACAAAGATGATGGACTAACAAACGAGAAAAAGCCGCGCGTCGGTCTCGTTTAGTAACGCTTACGCTGGTCCTATCGCGCCACTTGAATCAACCCGCATCAAGTCCAGCTGACGAGCATTACCACTGCGCCTTTAGTTAGCACGATATGTGGACGGCACGCGATTTCGAGGTGGCGACAGACGTCTGCGCTCGTGCTCACGGGTTGAGCACGACTCGAGCCCTGATGACCGCTTCGTCCATTCAAGAAAGTGCTTCGTCAGAGGCACACGTTGCCGCTCCTGCAACTACAATCGCGCGGCACCAACTCAACAGCAGCATCTCCGCAGCATGACCTCGGGCGATAAGTATATCGCGACTGCTTTCCAGCTCAACGTTGCGGCAGCGTTGGCTACCGTGGTCGGTGGGTTGGTCATCTGCAGTCCGCGCACCCTCCGGCTGGCCACCCCGATGGCGCTGTCGACGACGCTCAGCATCTCAGGCGGAGTCACGGTGTTCATGTCACTCGTTATCCTCTTCGGCTTCTCGTTACTCGAGTTCAACCAAGCCTTCCAGGACGACGTCAGCAGCAGTGATGTCCTCCTCGGCCAGTCGTGGCTTGCCGCTACGCTGTGTCTTGGTGTTGGGATCATGATCGTCTACGCTGTGGACTTGGTGGTGCAGAAACTCACCCCGGGGGTCGACCCCGAGACCCCCAAACAGCTCGCCAACAGCAGCGACATTCAGGGATCTCTCCGAGGCAGTATCCAGGACAGTGTGCTGCTGGAGTCGCCACGAGACCAGGGCTTTGTCAAGATGGACGAAGCTGCCAAGGAAAAGCTACAGCGGATGGGCATCCTCAGTGGCATCGCCATCGCGCTCCACAACATCCCCTCCGGGATTGCCACGTTCACGGCTGGACTAGAAGACCCCGCGTTCGGACTGCCCATGGCCATCGGCGTCGGTCTTCACAACATGGCGGAGGGTGTCGCCGTCGCGGCACCCGTGTATTTTGCGACCGGCAGCAAGTGGAAGGGCATCATGTGGTGTATCATCGCTGCTGTTGCCGAACACGTCGGGGCATTTATCGCTTTCGCTATCGTGGGCAAGGATGTTCGCGACTTCGACCAAGCAACGCTGTACGGCATCGTCGCAGGAATGATGGCCACTATCACGATGAAGGAGATCTTCCCCACTGCTTACACGTACGCCAATGGTCGTATCCACCTCGTCTCCAACGGAGGGCTCGCGGGCATGATCCTCATGGCGCTGAGTCTATCTTTCTTCAAACATGTAGGTGTAGGCAAGTAGGAGGGAGGCAACTTGAAACAAGAGTGTTGGATATAAGGGCTGTTGTATTGATAGGAGATCCCTTCAGAGTTGTATTATCTATCGAGTCCAACCCCAGTAGCGTGAGGGAATGATCTGCCTGTCCTGTGTATACAACAAGAATGACTTTGCGGGGAATACATGTGCGTGACACTAATACAGTAGTCAGATTAGTTCTCATCGAAGTGTGCAACGTCCGCGTCTTGCCGTATGTCCGTACGCCTTCCCACTTTTCAATTCTCTACCAACTCGTCATGTCAAACACCCACGACAGACCATGAACCGAGTCGCAACGCAATAATAATTGCAAATCAATTTAGTTTAATTTTCATTAAAATGTATCATACGCACATTTTCAAAATAAAACGCGGGAAAAAGACTGCACGACATGACGGACCAGGCGTCGTCTTCGCGGGCCTGTAGCTCGACCGCCAAGGCCCCGCCCGTGCCACCGACTGGTATGCGTTCCCCAACGAAGATCCGCACTCCGACCAAGCTGGTGCGGCCTCGAGAGACCCACTGGGCGGCGAGAGCCAAGGGCGTGAAGAAGAGGTTACTCGAGGCCGGAGACGGCTCCGCTTCGAGCTCGCTGCCGGCCCCCAAGCGCATCAAACTGAGCTCTACGCAGCCCACTGCAGAATCGGAGACTGTGACGCCAACTAGTGAAGTTTCTGGCGCCGTAGACGTCGTGGAAGCCGCGCCAGAACCCAAGGAAGACGAGGGGTACGCAGAGGGGTTACAGCGCCAGGTGGAGGTGGCCCAGTGCCTCGAGGAGGACCTGCTGCGGGACAACGCGAGGATGAGGCTCAAGGCCTTGAGTCTGAGGGGAGAAGTGGACTTTTACTACGGGGTTCTGGCCAGAGTGGAGTTGGTGGCAGCCCAGCAGACTCGGGAGAGTGGGGACGGCAGGAGTAACCACCAGAAGGAGCAGGTTACACGGCTCGCAGAGCAGTTGCAACGGATCATCAGTGCCTCCAAACCGGTCGGAGAGGCCGTGGTTGCAGTGGGGAGTGGGGAGCTGCTGCTGAGAGTTGAGCAGTGCCAAGTTGAAAGTGGTGGGGAATTGTGCATCGACAGCATGAATATTAAAGGTGGCAGCGGATAGTGAGTATTCGTCAGGAATTGCACACCGACGGTTTCCGAGTTGTGGCTGTTTCGTTGAGGCTACTGATGGAAGGCCACTTCGTCGAGCATAGGATCAAAGGTGACCATGAACAGCACGCGGCGCAGTGCCATTCGTGGAGGGGGGAACGATAATTTGATGATGACGATGGTAGCTTGGTGGATACTGATGAATGGCCTAGTTGCTCTCTCATCAAATTCCAGGCTGCGAAGTTCCAAGTTGCGCGTTTAACAAATACCCGATTGTGGACGAAGGCGCCATACCACGTACCCAGGTAGGAATGCTGCCACCCATCGAGCCAAGCTGCGCGTTGCATTCTGGTGAACTCGTAGCCGAAAGTGGTTTGCACAGACGTGCGGACATGGGAGGGTTGCTAGTAGCAACCCAGTAGCAACTTACTACTGAAGCGACCGAGGTACGCCAAAGCCAGAAATCGACGAAGACAACGGCGCTAGCATCCGGAGTGTTTACTCTCTTCCATAACGGCAATCAGCATGACAGCATATTCATATTCCTGGCATTACAAACCTCGAAGTGCCATGTTCAATAAGGGTCATCAGCAGGGATACAGTTTTTATTGTACATGTAGCTCCAGTTCCGGTATACAGTCAAGGTAGTTTTCATTCTCCGGGACGGTGGAATCGTGTACATTTGATGTCCACAGCGAGAGGAGTACAAGTTCGGTTCACTTTCCAATTCGACTTCCAGCTCTCAAACCCATCCTGATCTCAAGAATAAATGCGTCTGCGCTACATTCTGCTGCTGATTGCTGCTGTGTACGTCGCCGGATGCCAGGCAGCGACCTCCGACTCGTCCAAACTCGCGAGGATGGCGCACAACAACGAGCACAGGCTTCTGCGAGGCGCTACCGAGGAGAAGAGAGTCATCAAGTTTGAGCTGAAGTCTCCCAAGAAAAATTGGTTCCGCCCGGCGAAAAACCGACGCATCAAGCCCCATTCCGCCAGTGTCTAGGAAGGCTTTCTCACTCGAAGATTGCCGGAATTACGCCGAACGACATGGAAGACGCGCCATTAACCAAAAGACAGTCACACATCGGGCGACACGCACACGAGAAACTCCACACTCGTCTGATTTGAATCTCGTTCTCAAGAAAACCTTTAGGTAAAAGTGAGCTAAAAACTTCTACTCAATGCTGGTGCTGCCGTACCGTGACTGGTTTGTTTTCTATCAACTTGGGTGGACCACACCTCGATAATACGATGATGCGTATCATTGAAACCTTCGACAATACTATCACCATGGACGAGGACAACGTGGTGGGGGCGCTCTTCCTGCAGAACGGCGAGGACAACGGGTACGACCCGGAGGACTTCGTGCAGGAGCTGGACGTGGGGGAGTCGGCCCCGCGCTTCCGCATCTCCGTGGCCGACGACGACGGCGGGATCCCCGGCTCGCTCTTCGCCTGCGCCGTCTGGAACGGAGCCGTGCGTGGAACCCCCAATGCAATTGCTCTCAATCACCAGCATTAACACTTGAGCCCTGCTCCTGCCATTGAAACGCAGAGATTCATCGCCATGCACCTCGCCAAGCACCCGGAGCTGGTGAAGGGCCGGAGCGTCGTCGAGTTCGGCGCGGCGTCGTAAGTGGCAAATCTACCGACTAGAGGAGACTGTTGGTCGTTTCCACTAACGGGTGATGTTGCAGAGCGCTGCCGTCGCTCGTGGCGCTGCATTTCGGCGCGGAGGTGGCGGTCATGACGGGTGAGTGGGTGGGGCTGATTCAGGGGGGGGGTCTGCTGTGCTGACTGACCGCTGTAGACTACCCGAACGACCTGCTGCTGAAGAACATTGAGACGAACATCAAGCGCAACGAGCACCTGCTGGGCAGTGGGAGACGCGAAGTGCGAGGACACCTCTGGGGCAGCGATACGGCTCGAGTGCTGAGGTGCCTCGATGCTTCGGAGCCAGCGGAGAGCACTTTCGATGCGGCTGGCAAGGAGAGCGAAGACCCAGTGACCGAAACTACTGATATCGTCGAGCACCCGACGAAGAGCCGATTCGACGTGGCTGTCGTGGCGGAGTGTCTGTGGCTGCATCACTTGGTGCGTTTTGGGTACTTGCTGCGTGTGGAGTAAGGTAATGCTCACAGAGCGCGACCCCTTTGTTATTCAGCACGGGGCTTTGCTCAAGTCGATTGATGCGTGCCTGGCGCCGAAAGGAAAGGTAAGCGAGGAAGTCGCTTTGTCCGTGGAATCCTTATCACCTTTAACGATGGGGTCGGTTGGTTGTTGATGTGTGTCGTTTTTGGCTGGAACAGGTATTCGTGAGCTTCGCGCACCACGTGCCAGGCCACGAGCAGAACGACTTGTCGTTCTTCACCAAGGCGAAGCAGTTGTACGGGTTTGACGCCGTACACTTGGACACGCTAGCCTCGCCCCACGTATTCAATGCCGATTTACTGGTCGACCAGTACCTGTACGTGCTCACCAGGTCCAACCACTCTACGTGAGTATGGCAATTGATACTGTAGACGCCGTCGACCCAAGTGGCAAATAGAAACACAATGATCGTGGCAACTACCCTGTGTCTGAAGACAACCGAGCACCGAATGATCCCATGCATACGTGGTCCCTTGGCCACCATCATTCTGCTGCACTACCTCATAATCTCTTCGCTTGGTTTTGAGAATTTGATGATGCCCCTAGCACTGCAAGCAGATTCCCCTGGATTTGCTTCTCATCGGGCCAGGGCACGTGCCGCTCGAGACCCATTCACGCATTTGCGCTGGAACAAGCACACTGCACACAAGTTCCTCAAGATGAGCTCGCCACCAAACCATGCCGACCCATGGGGACTAGGCCGCCGGCCGACTAAAGAAGAGATGGAGCGCTGGACGGACGAGAAGTGCGGGCATTCCACTGGTTCCGTCAATATGTCAATACTCACGTCTTCCGATTGCGTTATGTGCCACAGCTCTGCCAATTGCCTGGAGTATGTGAAGCAGCATGCGGAACGAGGAAATTCAGCCTCTGTGATCGCTTCCATCGATGAGTTCGCGTCCACCAACCACATGATGAACATCGGACCGGTGAAGGGCGCTGTCATCGACGAGGAGATCCGCAAGAAGAAACCCGCCGTCATGGCCGAGCTCGGAGCGTACACGGGCTACAGCACCGTGCGTTTCGCGAGTCTGCAGCGTGAGGTTGCGGGCCAGAACTCGCACTACTACTCCTTCGAGTACTCTCCCGTGTTTGCGGCTCGCGTGCGTGAGATGGTGGAGCTGGCGGGGTTGACGAACCAGGTGACGGTGTACGTTGGCGCATTCTCGGAGCAGTATGAGGCGCTTCGCGGCAAGACCGTCGATGTGAGTTTTGCGTGTGTTTGGTGGGGTATTGATTCTCATTGTCTGACCTTGTCCTTGTCCTTGTTGTTGTTGTCCTTGTTGTTGTTGTTGTTGTTGCGATTGTTGGGATTTTCGCAGCTGTACTTCATTGACCACGAGAAGTCCGTCTATCTCTCGGACCTGAAGCTGATCATCAGCAGCGGAACGTTAGCTGCCGGGTCGGTCATCGCAGCTGACAACGTTGTGAGACCGGGTGCTCCGGACTATCTAGCGTTCATCGAGAACAGCCTGCAGTTTTCAACGGCGCGGTGCTCGGTCCCCTGCGGACCCCATCGCAAATTGCTGTCGGACCTGTCCATTGCTACTTTCCTAGGATAGAGACGGTTAAAAAGCTCCAATACGGGCTGACAGTTCAGGTGCGAACTTGAGCGAGCCATGAACGAGAGCAACATCTTCAGAACAGGCGAATGCATGCATTGTTGCAGTTAATTAGGCTTCATCGATTTGGTGGTCGTACTTGTTCGGGCTGCTTGGCGGGCCCTTCGAGTCGTTGCTTACATGTCCGAGAGCAGCATGTACAGCGTAAGCTTCCCGACCCTGGGCTTTTTCTCTCCGCCGCCTTCGCTTCTGATGGGCTGAGTCGTGCGGGCCAGGTCGATCGGCGGCAGCGTGCCCGTCTTCGCGGCGTTGGTGGCTTGGTCGGCGCCGACGCGAGGATTCTTGCGGAACAGCGTCTTGAAGAACTTCATCGGGACTCGGTTGAGCTCTTGTGTGCAGGCGGGTGAGGGTGAAGGTGCGAGTGATGCGGTGAATTCGCGAATGGCGACTGGAGTCGAAAGCGTCCAAGTGGGTGGCCCCGCCGAATGGAATGGCGCACGCGTGCCCGCACTTCGTGACCGCGTTGCAGTGATACCCCTCCGGAATGCATGTAGACCATGCCCGAATGCATGCTTGCACACGAAGAGCGCTCCCGTCTCAGCCACGATCAGCATCTTGCTGGCCCTGCTCTGGTTGACAGACCCCGGCGTGACCAGGGGCTCGAAAAGACGTCGGTAGTGACGGTTAGTCTAGTCGCCTCCCCCACAGCGATCTTGGCCCTTACGAAGATGGCGGAGCGGAGGCGTTGGGACAAGCAGCAGCAGCAGCAGGACTTGCACCCGTCCCGGGCGGCGGACAGCGAGGCGAAGGCGGACCCCGTGCTCACCAAGCAGCTGCAGTACATCAAGGTGCTGGAGGAGCGCAACCGCGTCAAGAAGCGTCTGGCCGCCGCCTCGAAGCGCAGCGACCGGCTGCAGGAGCGC
>JAHWLF010000763.1:0-11248 GCA_024679295.1 Phytophthora parvispora
GTTCCCGAAAATGTTGCTGTCCGTGTATACTGACACGATACCCATGCTACACAAAAGTGTTGTCAGCACAAGCCAGCTCTTCATCCACTTAGCACAACAAGGCATACCACGTACTTGTCCGAGACTGCTAGGTGGGCTCCACTTCCGAAAGAGAAGTCGCCGCTGGTTTTGTAGGAAGTTGCGGCAATTTGAGTCGGTTGCTGTCGTCTGAATATCACGAGCCACGATAAAACGGTCAGCATACATGTACAGCAACATCAAAACACCAGAATGTGCCCGATACGCACAGCGTGATGTGCTCGATACTGTCGGCCGTTGCTGTCAGCTCCGCAGTTGAGAACCTAGCATCAAATCAACACCACACAATTTAGTCGTCAAAATGGCATCAAACAAGTACGTCAGAATTGCTCGCACCCGCCGCGACCAAACATCGCAAGTTTGTTGCCAGAGCGTCGGATCTCGCTGACCGCCGCCAGCTTCGACTCTACCAGTGAAGTGCAAGATGAGTGTCGAGGCTGGCGGAGATCCAGCATCGCGACGTAGCCGCTCTCGAACCCGAGAGCTACACTGAAGTTGCTCAGGTATTCGTGTGTGAACAGCCCACCCAGCTTGCCGACATGCTGCAGAATAGTAATAGATCGTTAGATATGCTCAACTTCATGGCTAGTGAAAGGTGAACAGACGTACCAAATACGTGTGCAAAGGAACCTGAAGTTGGGGTGACGGAACACGAGAGTCTGCGACTTGGAAGTCGCCCCCGTCCGTGGTCCAGCTCACCTGGTTAACATCCGCGGGCGACCATCGGACGCTACTTACGACATCTCGTGCATCGTACTTGGCGACGATCGCAGAGGCTCTGGGGTCTGCCGTGTTTCGGAGATCGGTGACGACAACGGTCTCATCAAACCCTGAGCGGAGACATCAGCAACGTGCCGTTAGTAAGAACAAAAAAGAAATAAATCAATAGCAAACCCAGACTTACCCCCAGAAAGGATGACCGAGTTTGTAGTGGTCGAGACGGCTAGCTCTCTAATAGCATCCGAGTGGACACTAGTGATGGGATCTGCGATAACTATTCCACCCAAAGAGGGACGGATCAGCTGGATCTCCTTTCCAATCGCACCAACAGCGGTCTGGGAGTCAACCCAGTGGAGGTCGCGAACCTCCTGCATAAATAAGTAGTCCGCGGTATTAGTATCATAGCATTGCGTACCAATTAAGCAGACCAACATGCACTTTCGCACCTGTTCAACTTCGAAGTGGGCCATCGGCTGGGTTGCACCGCTTGAAGCCAGCACGTTCGCCACAAAAATTCGGTTCTTTTCGCGACTTTGGCTTGGCATGTCTGCCACGATCTCGGTTCCCACCAGCAGAAGTCCGTCCTCGCGAAGGATAGGTTTCGAAAGCGCTGTACACAGCAGACGTATATTGGTAAGTGACCTAAAAAATTGTAGCAAAGCGGATTTGCGTACCGAATGGTGTGCCATCTCGACGGGTGCCGACCGTGACATAGTGGTTTGGCGTTGCGGGTGCAGGGTATGACGGCATGTCGAGGCTGGAGTCGATAGATAAGGAGCACGCAACGCAGAAAGTGAGTTATCGACCTTTCTAAAGTGTGGCGTAAGGGATAAGACATACTCCCCAAAAATCTCCGGGACACTGGCATGCAGGGGCGATGCTGTCGTCGACACAGCCGTGGGAGTCATGCTCGTCGAAATAAAAGCTGGGAAGTCGGACATGGATGCGTTCATCTCCTGGTCGCCGTAGTTCTCCAAGTTCGGGTGTGACTGGGCAATGATGTCCCAGAAGCTGCTTTCGCCGTCGGCGTCATCTGCCGCCGCTGCTGGAGTTGCTTCAACCGGCGGCGGGGTTGAAGGCGGCGGCGACGAAGTAGCGGGGGATGTAGAAGACACGGTCGACATTGGGCGCCAATTTGCAAGTGCAGTCTTCACTCGACCTTGCTCCCATGCCACGGAGTGAAGGCAGTCGACCTTTTCACTCCGTCATTTCCATCGTGCCGCCGCCAAGCCATTACTAAGCATGGTAATGGCTTGGTGTGCACATTTTTTGCAGAACCTTACTGCGAAAGCTTGTCGTTTCAAGCCTGTTAGAAGAAGACAGAAAATGGGTTCCTGTCGTAGTGCTTGGCTAAGACTTTCAAGCCTCTCAGTCGAACGATCAGTGTGTGCTGAATAATCCCAGCTATTTTGTTCCAATCACGCGCCTCGTAATGAAAAAAAAAACTTGCAGTTTAACTTCCGTGGCCAATGGACCTGAACACGGCGTCGACTCTCGAGCTGCAGCAGCTGCCGGGCGTGGGCTGCGTCACTGCGCGGCTGATCATCGAGTCGCGCCCCTTCTCGGCGGTGGAGGACCTGCTACGCGTGAAGGGCATTGGCCCCATCAAGTTGGCGGCCATCGCCGCGCAGAACCAAGTGTGCGTCGGTGAACGGACACCACGTGTAGACTGTGATAAACTTAATACAATTCCCACTAAAGTGGACCTAAACACTGCGTCCAAGAGGCAACTGGAGCAGCTCAAGGGGGTGGGGCCAGCCTTGGCTCAACGGATCGTTGAGGCGAGGCCGTTCCATCGGAAGGAGGACCTGCTGGCCGTGAAAGGCATCGGAGCGAAATCTTTCGCTAAACTGCAGGCGGGGGCTCACGTGGGAACGAGGTCCAAAGAGGGGCAGAGTGGCGGTGAAGGGTCAGACGATGGCGCCGAGTGTAATCAAAACGGGGTGGAGCAGCACGAGAACTTTCATATTTGCCGGGAGGTTGAGGGCAACGTACACGGAAACGTGTTCCCCATGTTGAATAGCGGTGAACGTGACAACCGATCGCTTATCGTTGCGAGCTGGAATATCCGCAACATTTCGAAGCGCAAGGAGACGTTTCTATTGGAGCGCATTGCCGACGTGCTGGATGAGTTTGATATCGTTGCGCTGCAGGAAGTGAGGGACTTGATTGTGCTGAAGCGGCTCAAGACCATGCTGTCTGGTTGGGACTACGTGGTGTCGGAGCCCGTGGGGCGCAAGTCGCCATGTACCAAGAAGCGTGTTGAACGCTATGCTTTCTTTTACAGACGCAGCGTTGTCCATCTTGTTGAGAAGTGCTCGCTTCTGGAAGGTAACAAGAAGATATTTAACCGACTACCATGCGTCGCTACCTTTCGAGCAACCAAGGAGTCGGGCTTATCACATCTGGAGCTCGCGCTGATGAACGTGCATGTGTCGTTTGGCGAGAAGGAAGAACGTCACGCTGAAATTGTCGAGATCAACAGGATGGCGATGGAGTTGAGCGAAAATTATGCTGATGAGAGGAAAGTGGTGGTGCTAGGCGACTTCAACTTATCGCCGCAGGACGTGCTGGGTACTCTAGGGTCGCGTAAGATGGCCTTAATCCGCTCACCGCTTTCCACCACGGTATTCGGAAAACTTTACGACAACATTTGGGTCGATATTTCAGACTTCAACAGCAGCAAAAACTCGGGTGGAGTGTGCGACTACTTCGTCGATAGCGGTGTCCTTCGGGTGGATTGGCGATATTATCCTCCTTCAAAAAGCAGTCGTTTTACCGTTCAAAACCCAGTGGATGCCATGCTTCCGCGACTACAAACATATATGTCCCGCGTGCAATGCGGGTACGAGCTCTCGGATCATTGTCCCGTGTGGGTCGCGTTCGCTGCAAGCAGGAACAAGACGGACATTAAATAGCCACTGTGCCTTACGACAGCAGCAACGTCATCATTATTCCGACTTGCTGTGTAAGTTGTCAACGATGGCTTTAGGCAATTTGCACATATTGAACCAACATTTTTCATAAACACTGCGTGCTGCTACCGCATCTACCATCTACCTACCAAACTAACCCAAGCTCCATGCTTCTACATGTTCTTATTATCTCTGTCCGGATACTCGCCTGCCGCGATCTCAGCGCGCATCGTAATGGCCGTGTCGGATTTAATGACCTGTGTCATACAGAATGGACACACGTTGACTTTGGTCCAGTAGAGCTTGTTGTCAGGGCCGATATCGGCGATTTTGTGAGATACTCGGCATGACTTGCACAGAAACTCCCCGCACAACATGCAGTTGCATCCCTTGCGAACCGTGGGCTTCTTCTGGCAAACCTTGCACTCGTCAGAGCTAACGCTGGAAAGCGAGTCAAGACCCTTTTTCCTCCGTTCTCGAATTGCCCAGCGCAGCTTCTTCATGTGTGCGGCAAAGAAGATGTTGATGCACGACTTGGACATTGAGACCAGCACCATGTGAGTGAAAAGAGCTCGCGCTCGCTCAAAGGGAATAGCGAACACAGCTCGACCGTGGATCTGCACGGTGTCTTGGTCAATCTGACGGAAGAACAGAATACCCGCGACTTGGCCCCTCGAATGCGTCGAAAGCGGAGGGGTCAGGTGCGGGAAGTCAATGGAGTGCAGAAGCTGGTAACTTACTCGGTCTCCGTTGCTCAGAGTAGTGAAGCCCGTGGCCTCGAGGTAGATGTGATCATAGCTCTTGAGGAAGGTTCGCATCACCGGCGGGTTCTCGGTCACTCGCCAGCGGATGGTGAGCGATGTGAACGGATCTGCGTCCGTGACATTGTCGATCAAGGCCAGCACGTTGCACTCCTCGATCTTGTCGTCGACGTAGGCGGACTTGGTGCGAAACACTTCTGTGGTGGGGCTCATGGCGCCGTACACGCCATCTTCGATAGTGCCGTCCTTGAAGCCGACGGAGCGGATATCCGCCACATCCAATGAAGTCAGCTCGTCGCTCTTGGTGCTGCTCATGCTTGCGCTCGTGTCGGACGTATCGCGACGAAATCGTTTGGTAGCACCGAAGCCACGCAAGCCGTACTTCTCCCGACGACGTAGGAACGTCTCGACCTGCTCATCACGACGCACGAATTCCCACTGTTGCTCTGGAAGCACCCCGTTGTTGTCGAAGAGGAACTCCTCGAACTCTTCCACGTTGACAGCCACCAAGTCCTTAGCGAGCTGGCGCAGCAGGTCCTTCTCCTTTGGGGTCAAGTCCATGGGCGGGTATGGGCTCGTGTTGGGCTCGCGCGCCGTCCGGTTGCGGAACTCCTTGAACTCCATGGCCGCCGACGACCAATTGGTTTCGGGGGAGACGGATCTATCACTGCTGGCGGTGAATGTCGGAATGAGCCCTTGCACCGGTTCAACTGGCGTGGCGGGACAAGCAACCGGGGTCAGGGAGAGGTGGGGGCAAGTCGCAATTGCGACCTGGTTACTGACGGCATCAGGTGTGACCGTGCCTCGAAGGGAGGCAGACGTTTTGGCAATCGTACGTTGGTGTGCACAGGCTTTCAGATTTGCAGGCCGACCGAGCTTCTTCGGCTGCAAAACCCAGGTTGAGTGCGCTTCAAGACCTGTCTGCGACTTGTGCGAGAGCAGGACACGGGGGATGTCGTAGCAAGTCAAAGAAGCGGCGGAGCGGTAAACGTGTGCCTGTCATGGCGCGTCGTGATCAACGCCGACAAAGCTGGCTACCTGTCCTTCCATGCAAACATCGGAGACCTTGGACCAAGTTGGCCCCAACTGCACTGTGCAATGCAAATTTCAACAAGTGGTGATGGTGGTAACGCGGTCAGGGCGTGCGGAACGCGAAGCTCTGGCGCGACTGGTGGATGCGGCTAGGTTCTGCCACGAGTGAGAGCCCACGTTGCAGCGCGCAGGATAGGACACAACCTCGGTTCACATGCCGTGAAAATGGATAGGCCGCTGGGGCTCAATTTCGGGATCCATTCCTGCCGGGTGAGAGCAGCGGCTCCGGGCCCGGCTTCTGGCGGTCAACGGGAATCGCCGCTCACACCAGCGATGTGTTCTCCGCGTGCCGCTGCAACTTCAGCCCAAAAAACTTTGAGCTTGCCACCGCAGCGATGAGTGGCGTGCCTGGGATCGACGAGGGGGGGGGGGGGGGGTGACATTGGCCGACAAGGCTAACCAGACTAGCAGCAAGCTTAACGACGATAAGTTATCGATTGCCGACCAGATAATACATATCCGGCTTGCTGACTTTGGTCAGTTTGTACTTGTGACGAAGTTACAGTACTTGGTCCAAGTGGACCTTTGCAGTCCAACCTGCTGTCGTTGTCTTGCTTTCCTAAAAAAACACGCGGATTTGTGTATTATCGGGTTTGTTTCAGGCTGGTCACAAGAAGCGGTTACGGTTCGTAACGGACGAATCGAAACCACTTGACGGCATCACTCACCGTCCGATCGACGCTCGCAATGGTGGACCAGGCAGTTTGGGACGTCTCGCGGATTCCGCCGCTGGCCGGCAAGGTGGCTGTGGTCACAGGCGCCAACTCAGGCATCGGCTTCGTCACCGCGCTGGAGCTGGCTCGCAAGGAGGCGCGCGTGGTGCTTGCCTGTCGCAATGCCGAGCGGGCTCAGAAGGCCGTGGACGCCATCAACGCGGAACTGGAACCGGCAAGTGCGAGCGTGGAGAGCTTGTTGCTGGACCTGGGAGACCTCAATAGTGTAAAGTCCTTTGCTGAGGCTTTCCGGGCCAAATTTGACCGCCTGGATATACTGGTGAACAATGGGGGTGTCCTGGTGCCCAACCCGACGCACACGCCGGACGGACTCGAGATGCAATTCGCCGTCAACCACTTAGGCCACTTCTACCTGACGAACTTGCTTTTCGATCTCCTCAAACGCGGAGATGAACCGTCGCGTGTTGTGAGTGTGACCAGTATATCGCACAAGTGGGCGAAGGTGGACCTGAACACGGTGGCCAGGTCCACGCCCAACAAGAAGGCTTACACGGACGAGTACGGCATCTCCAAGCTGGCCAACTTGCTGTTTACGTACGAGTTGCATCGACGCATCGCTACTGCTGACTTATCCGAGAAAATCATCGCGGTAGCCGCTCATCCAGGCATCTCCACGTCCGACATCGTCCCCAAGATGTTCGCGAGATTCTTACCATCGTGGATGCTGGGGTTCATGAACAAACTGCTCAACATGCTACATATTATGCAGCCTACTGAGCGCGGGGCGATCCCGTCTCTCTTCGCCGCAACGGATGCATCGGTAGAAAGTGGGGACTACTTTGGCCCGAATGGATTTCTCGGGGTCTATGGCAAACACCCGGCCAAGATCGAGTCCAGCACAGGGAGTCACTCGAGAGAAGACGCCGCTGGGCTCTGGACGCTCAGTGAAGACCTCACGCGCTGCAAGTTCGAGGTAAGAGCGTGAGGAAACACGTAGTGTCCGGGTGTGAGCTGGGGGACTTAGAGGACGAATAGAGAACTTCTCTGCTTGCTACGAAGATTGCGTCGAGCAGCTTCAACTTCAGCGTTACTGAAGTCAAGTGAGGCTAGTGAGTCTGTTGATTAGGATAATTAGTCTGAGCCTCTAGTGCCTAGTGCCTAGTGCCTCGTGCCTAGTACGTCTCCTTCACGACGGCGGCGTAGAACATCTTGGCGTCCGCTACCTCCTGCTCCAGGTCCTCCTCCCAGATCCAGCGCATGCGCTTCTGCAAGTTCTCGGCGATCTTCTCCACGTCATCCTCGTAGCCGGGCAGCTCGAAATCGTACAGCTGACCGGCCTCGTGGCTCGTGGCCACCACCTTCTGCGTGCGATACAGACGCACCTTCTCGAACGCCTGGAAGGCTGCCTGCAGCTCTGACGCGTGGTGCACGTCGGCCAGCAAAGATGACAGCACGTACGCGTCCTCGATAGCCATGGCGGCGCCCGATCCGTGGTTCGGCGTCGTGGCGTGGGCCGCATCGCCGATCACGAGTATGTTGCCGCGCGTGTAGGTGCGCGCAGGCAAGTGGTGGAAGAGCGCCCAGATGTCGGTGTTCTCCATCATGGAGATGATGTCGCGCACGTGCTTGGAGAAGCCGTTGAAGTCCTTGGTCAGGTCCTCCTTCGTGGTGCCCACGACCCAGTCCGGGTCCTTCCACTCGTCCTTGCTGGCGAAGGCGACCACGTTCATGACGTCGCCGTGCTGGATGGGGAAGGTGAGGACGTGGCCGTGGTAGCCGAAGTACATTTGACTGTTGCGAGCCATCTCGTCGCCCAGCAGCGCGGCGGCCTTATCCATCGGGATGAGGCCGCGGTAAACGTACTTGCCGGAGTACATTTGGCTGTTTCGGGCCATCTCGTCACTCAGCAGCGCGGCGGCGTTGTCCATCCCGAATGAGGCAGCGGTAAACGTACTTGCCGGAGAAGACAGCGTTGGCGGTGGGCCGAAGATTGTCTTGCACGTGCGCGACTTGACGCCGTCGTAGGCCACCATGGTGCTGTGCACGGCCTCGGTGCCGTCCACGAATTTAAGCTTGACGTTGCCATCGTGGAGCGTCTCGATGTCTTGCAGACGCTTGTCGAACTTGGCGACGCCCTTGGGAATAAGCTTGACCATCTCGTCGAGGAAGTGGGCGCGGTGCACGTAGGTCGAGCCAGCAGGCGTCTCGACGCTAGTGATGAGCTCGCTAGCGCCTTCGTCCACGTCGCTGCCCTAGGTGCCGACGCCGTTGCGGAAGTCGAACCACACGCTCTTCTTGGCCATCGAGAGGTTGAACGTGCCGACACGGTCGAATGCGCGTTTGTCGCCGGGCACCAGGAGCTCCATGGCACGAGTGGCGTTGGCTGCAAGCGCGACGCCGGTTTCACCGAACGCCTTGGCCGACTCGCAGAGAGTGACGGGGACGTTGGCGCGCACGAGGTCACCGACGAGGGTGGCTCCGGCAATGCCGCCATTGACGATACTGATCTCGTAATCGCGGGGCGAGTTCAAAGCCATGACTGGGTGTGAAGAGAGCTTTTGGTGATATTTTATACGCGAGCTGTTCACGCTGCGGAAGTCACTGGACTCGATGAGTAATTCGGGCCTGCAGTATTTCGTGGTGGAGGAGGCTGCTGCTCGCCAGCCAGAAGCTCGCCAAGGAGCAGAGCGAATTCGAGCTCATGTGGGGCGTAGCGTTCGAGGAGAAGGGCAATGTGGTGCTTCAACAGCTGCATCAGAATTCGGTGATCGGGGTCTAGAACTTCATGTCCACGGACCGCATCGTCGGCGCGCTGGTCACCAAGGGTGTTGGCATGTCGCTTAAGCTCAACAACATTATGCGCTCATGGACCTGGCCATGGCCTACTCCCCCAACCCCTCAAGCCCATCGGTCAAGGTTGTGGCCAGCGATCGGCTCTTCGGCAACCAATTTTTGCGGTGCCACTTCAGCACGGGGAGGGTTGTAAATTAATCTTGTGTGAAAGGGGTGGAATCTTTGTATGCTGTAGCTACACTGCTCATTCACCCGTAATTATTGTGTTTTCATGGGCGTACCAGCAGCGACAAGATCACTCACGACGATTAAATCATGAATCACATGAGCCGCAACTATAGTAACAAGAAATGCGCTGTGAAAAATACATGAGTTTTCGTTTATAGGTGAGGTATATTACAGTCATTTAGTCAGAAAATGTTCCTCCGGTGCTTTCATATGATAGGAGGAAATGCATACCTGGCGTGGGTGACATCCGATGCACAGGTGTTTTCTGGCAGATGAAGAGATGAAACGCAAGCCGCCCAAGAACGCATTGTTTTGTTAGAAGGCCTTGATATAATCGAAACACCCGGCCTCACACAAGGAAGTAATCTCCATCATAATACAAGATTTAAAATGATCTCTTCACGGAGCTGGCGGGTCGCGGAAACTCGCTGCCTCCTCCAACTCAAACGCAATGAGTTCACCATGATCGTCTTCAATACTACTCCAACTAGTGGATTCGTTTTTGGTTATCGATCCAAATTTCATAGCTTCTTCGTGCACAGCGCGACTTTTGTTTTTCAAACAGCCTGCTACTACTAGTACATATTTTTGTCAATTTAATTGTCGAGAAATATAAAAGTCAAAATCAGGCCCGTGAAGTTAAAACCAATAATGTGAAAACCGGTCGGAATGTCTAATCCGGCTCTAAATCAGCCGTTTACGAGTCTTATTTAGACTTGCATAGTCTTATTTATTTTAAATTACCTCCTAATTAAGAAAGGTTACCCTCGCACATCAAATAGATTTATGCACAAGACACTGAATTAGTTATAAATAAGCCAAAACCAAAATGCCGACCTCGTTGTCGGCATTTCGACCTTCTACGCACATATAAATCTACAGACCAGCTGGCACACGCATGATGGACAAACTCGCTCGCGTCAAAGTGAAGATAGGGATCATTAAAGATAGCAGAACCACGACGGCCTACTCTAGCACACGGTATTCCGCAGGAAGGAAATAAAGTTGATTAACTAATAATTGGACTTCTCGTTTGCTAGCTACCTAAAGGAGTATCTATCGTTGGGGGTTCCATACTCGACTTGGTGGTGGGGGCATCTGCTCTAGAGGTTTTCTAAACCCCAATCGTTGAAGTACAACACTGATAGTATGATGATCAACTCCAAGTTCTGGCGAATGTCGGAATATGAAGCACACGGTATTCCGCAGTGTTGGCCCGTAGCACGCCAGCAGACCTCGGCTGCGTACTTGGCGACTAAAGTCGGAATAACCACTGGTTGGCGTCAAGTGGAGGCCATGCGGTTGCGAGGTCCGGGTACACTTCGTACATCGTACAGACTGGAGAAGGAGATGACCCTGACACATCTGCAGTGTATGGGTGCTGACCAACGGTATTGTGAGCGCCAATATGGCAGATCATGCCTTATGAATGGCTTATTAAGTGCTCTGTGTGTATTTAGCCTTTTTCATAGCCTATCCCACTCAGATTTCTGTCCTTAAACCCTCAATTACACTCTATTTTATACTATTTGGAGTTTGATTTATCTTCCAGATGGGGCCTTCAAGTCCCCGTTTTAAGAGTCGTGCACATTCTGACCAGTTGTCACAATCACTACAGTGTGTTTCATTCACAGTTGTCGAAAAACTCATATTATATATAATACTTTTTTGCAGTTACTGCCGATCGCCTCAGGGCAAGCTCCGCACTCCGGATACTTACCATAACGTCCCAGACACGCAATTTTAATGACAGACGCAGTCAACAGACATAGCAAGCCACACTACGTAGTCCATTGCAACAACAATAACTACGAAAGCGTATCCCTTAGGGATACAACTGTCAAAAAGAGTCTGCTAGATCAACTCAACATACTACAGCAAGCTGTTGGTGGTAAGAATTGGTCCACTACACTTGCGACTGGTGCGGAGACTTGACCTCCGCAAACGCAGGAGACTTGGTCTGTGAACCGCTGTGGAACAGCGCCTC